>VZSZ01009210.1:84906-95668 GCA_013398815.1 Ibidorhyncha struthersii
AGGTCATTGATAAAGATATTAAACAGATCTGGGCCCAATACTCACCACTGGGGAACACCCCTTGCGACTGGCTGCCAACTGGATTTAACTCTATTCACCACAACTATTTGGGCCTGGCCATCCAGCAAAGAGTATGCCCATCCAAAACATCAGTAGCCACTTTCTCAGGAAAATGCTGTGGGAAATGGTGCCAAAATCTTTACTAAAGTCTACACAGACAACTTCGACAGCCTTTCCCTCATCCAGTAAGCAGGTCACCTTGTCACAGAAGGAGATCAGGTTAGTCAAGCAGGACCTGCCGTTCATAAACCCATGCTGACTGGGCCTGATCACCTGGTTGTCCTGTAGGTGCTGTGTGATGGCACTCAGGATGATCTGCTCCATAACCTTGCCTGGCACTGAGGTCAGACTGACAGGCCTGTAGTTCCCTAGATCTTCCTTCTGGCCCTTCTCATAGATGGGCATCACATTTGCTAACCTCCAGTCAACTGGGACCTCCCCGGGTAGCCAGGACTGCTGATAAATGATGGAAAGTAGCTTGGTGAGCACTTCCACCAGCTCCCTCAGTACCCTTGGGTGGATCCCAAGTGTACAGCTGATTCTGAAAATAACAAAGATAGCCTGTTATCACAATAAAAATTTTGAGATGCCATCTACTTGACATATCATAATGGCTACAAATTTAATGGATATGTTCCCCTAACCACTTAGAGATTCAGATATCCATACTCAGCATTTACTGGTAGCTTTATGCCAGTAATATACTGTATATATTGTTTACATAAAAATCTCATTTCTGTTTGCCCCGCTCCACCCCTAGGTTTAAATAAATTGTTTTCTTTAAAATGGGTGGGCTTTCTTGTGAACACTTCCTTTCAAGACAAAAAAAAAAAAGTTATTTCAAGATTTTTAGTTTAAAAAGTACTAAGAGTTATACCATGAGAAATAAGTTTTGTTTTCCATTGGTCAATTTTATCTTGCTGGTTAGTTTTCATTCTCCATTGAAATGATAGAGGTCAGAATCCAGGGAAATGAGCTAAGAACTCCTGAACTGCAGAAGAAAAAGAGAACAGAAATAACGAAGGAATAAACACAACTTTATAGCCATTTTAAAGTATGTTTGGAGATTTTTATTTGAAACGGGCTTATTCTCATTATTACAGTTATTTGGAAACTGAGTAAGACAAATCATGAGATGGCATTCTTTTTCTAAAATAGCTTCCGAACCAAAGCTATTCCAGATTCACTGGTTACATTTGCACCTTAGCTCACCATACAGTATCTTTTAGCAGAAAGACAAGCCCTAATTCCAACATTTTACTCATTAAAAATGGGAAATAAGAAGTCCCTCACGTTTTACTCCTCACTCTGAGCTCCTGCTCCTACTGGAATAATACTCATTTCTGGTCCTCGTCAGGGTAACGAATTTTTGAGATTGAACTTTTTCGCATTGTATTAATTTTAAAGACCTTGCAATCTAACTTTTCGCTCTACCAAGCTGGTATACAATAATATCTGAAATTGATAGTTGTCCAATTCAACTGCTGAGAGCCACTTAGTAGCTGGCCACTTTTGTGCCGAAAACCTGAACTAAAAAAACCTTTTTCCTTAATTGCTCTTCACTACTGACCTATACAGCATAAGAGAAACTGAAAATAATTTTATCATTGCCATACCAATTGGCAATTCGCGATGAATTCACAATTGATTCGTATTCTAATCCTAGGAACCCCCCCTCCCCCAAGCCCCCAAATTCTACTAGGAAAAAATCCAGCAACACCCCTTCCCTTCTACACCCCTTTCAGCCTCGCCTCCTTCTTCATTTGGCAGCAAGCTTCAGGTCCAGCAAGGCAAAGATGCAGAAGGATGTCTGCAATGACAGCAGTAAGCAATTAAGCAGACTTACTGTCACAGAACCATTTTTTTAAAATTGTATTTTATGCATGTATATGTACCCATAAATTATGACCGATAAAAGACTATGCTGTGTACTGCAAGTATCTCACAGTTCCTTTAAAAGTTACGAAGTTTCCCATGACTGTGTTTGCATGTTTTTTTCATTATTGTACACTACCACACCAAGAAACCACAGATGTTTTGTTTTATGAGAGCATCTTACTAGTCTACGTGGCCTACCACACACACTTTATATAAACCACTTGAGCTAAGGAAAAGTTTTCATTTCTGTCCTGAAGTACAGTAGTTTGATAACGGCTGTATACAACATTGCCAGAAGCAAAAAAATGTGCAGTTTGCTGTGTTTAATTGCTTCAGTAATCTGCTGAAACAAAATCTGTGTGAACGGCAGATCAGAATTTGCTGTTAATATTAGTATAACTGATGATGTGGCAACTCTAGAAACTTTAGAAACAGCTGCTGGAACAGTTCCTAGGGAAAAAAAAAGCCACAATTCCTCAGAATTCTATCTCACAGAGTATAAGTTTGGAAATTTCATAAGCTTTCAAAAGACCTTTTCCTTAGGACATTTACATGGTCTGTAAAAGAATGTCAGTAATTTAACACTTGAACTGTTTTAAGCAGAATTCAAGCCCAATCTAGCACAATTTTCTTCTCCTTCAAGAAACTGTTGTGCTTAGAATTATTAGTAACACAAGTAATGCAAGAATTTTTACATGCATTTCTATAAAGCTAGAATGACTGCTGCCAACTATTCCAGAGTTTAAAGAGAAAGTCGTGTTTGCTTTCTAACTTTGTGTAGACTTGTAATTTACAGAAAAAATAGTGATTTGCCAGTATGCTAAGAAATAAACTGATGGAATAGATTAGCTATTTGGCTTTGAATTGTGTAGAAATTTATTTTTTCTCATTTCTCATAACTTGTTTATATGCCTTTCCAAGACTTTAGACCAATGTCAGCAACATATAAGAGACTGTATGACCAGCTTCAAGGAAGTATTTAAGATAACATGCAAGCCAGGGATACGCAGATCTTGGCAGCGCCAGAATTCAGCCACAGCTTCAATTTTGACCACAGAGCATCCTAGGCACCTGTACCTTTTCAGAAGTATCTAAATGCTAGCCACTTTACCTTAAGAATAATTTTGAAGTCGTCACAGGTGAACCTAAAGCTGACTTAAGTTGCCCAAGAGACAGAGTCTCTCCGACACAGCTTAATCATACTGGCAGATAGCTTAGAACAGTACTAGAACTGGTGTCCACCATCTGAGGAACAGTTTAGACGCTGAGGCACTTATCAGAACTGAAAAGCTTAAAATTACAGACCTACTCCACTGTGAGGGAGTCTAGGACAAATGCTTCTACTTCAACAGAGTGGTTTGGCCAGCATGCTGGATAGGTGCTGGAACAAATAAGACCCATAAGCCAGAGACAAAAGGCAACTCATCTGCAGACCAGCAAGAAGAATTTCCTTGGGGGTAAAGAGTTCCGATTTGCAGTATTTCCTTTGAGGCAGTTCATGTATTTTATGTTAATTGTTGGATAGGCAGCCTTTGGAGCACTGCCAAGGACTTTTCCTACGGAAATGCTCCCACTGGTGAAATACACAACCAGACTCCCCTCACACCATAAAATCTTTGCCGGACAGTAGCCCAGCACTAGTATTTGTTAGTATTTGTGGTTAGTGCACTCTGCTGGTCATTGAGATCCCAGGATTCTACTCAGACCGAGGGAACCTATATAGCAGCTTTCTCAACCCCTGTAAAGTTTTCTAGCAACTAAGCCATTAAACAAAAATGCATCACTCTTCCCATCAGACAGAGGCATGCCTTGAAAGAAGGCATGATATTTTGAATTATGAGCAGTAAGACATCTCACAGCTCAGTCCAACACTGGATAACTGGTCAGATACCTCACCTTATGACTTACCTGCCCTTTAGGCAGCTATAAAGTCAACACAGAAAAATATTGCCCTAAAGGAACTCCTAGATTCCCACATAGCCCAGGGGATAGTACACAACACAGATCTCTGGGGGTAGCTACTTTATTTCAAAAAGAAGCCTGGATCACAGCACTGGGCTGGCTGCCCAGTATTTCAGACTGCTTTAAACACTGTAGTGTCTACAGCACTTAGTCACTGTTATTTTGAAAGTTTCCACCTAGGATTCTTTGTTATCACTGGTAAATAAGGTCCAGGAATGCACTTAAAAATATCACAACATACCTTAGGTAACACTAGCCTTTTGGATATAATACACTAAAAACTTCAATGCTTACATCAGCTTGTTCACTATAGCGAAAAATAATTTTAAAGAAAACCAATGAAGGCCTCTGCTTACTGTGGAAAATACAGCTCCTGAAAATTACATTTTGCTTTACTTACTACTAGACTGCTGCTTGTTTTAGGAGTTCTTTTGCAGTAGGTAAGAGCCCGGTTTGATTTTTTCCCCCTTGATACACCCTCGGTCATATTTTCCAAAAATACGTGTAAACTTATTTAAGCATAACAGTGAAATTACAAGATTCTTTTTTCAAGTTGATTTTTAACTACTCTCCAATGAACTCATTATACAACATTATCAATATTAGACAAATATAAGGGCTCCCTTGGCTTTCTCTTTGAACTCTTGAGTTCTCCTGCCCTTGTAGCCTTGACCACTAGATTTCAGTAACATAAACACCTGCCCTACAACATAACCACAACATAATCATAATCATCCTTACTATTTTAGGGTTTGCTGGTTGAATACCCTCCCCAAATCTTATGTGTATTTCACAGAAATGCCACTACCTAAAGATAAACACTTCAGTGAGATGAACAGCACAGTTCTACCAGCCCACAAGCCAAATGATCAGCTCACCGTGGTGGAAGTCCACCTCCACACCTCTCCCATTCATCTCTGGTCCCACACTCCTGCTGTTCTCGCTCCCTGTAAGACACTGCTACCTTAAACCAGTAGCAGACAACTATCCTAACAAAAAAATTATTCTGCATACAGAAGGGGAAGCAGGACCATGTGGCTGGAATGGGTGAGGAGCAAGTAGAGTGAGAAGCCCCAGCTTCAGAAGCAGTGAGCCCAGCTGTCCGTGAAACCACTGCCAGAGAATCACACTCCTTTGGGGACATGTCACATGTATCTGAGACACCACATACTGAACAGCAAAGCAGTTCTTCACAAAAAGCCTTATATGAAAGGCCTTTCAATATTAAAGACTGCTGCAGTTCCTATAATCTAAAATGTGTGGGGAAAAAAGGTCATTAAGAAACAGAATACTGAATTATATGTCTAAATTGTCATCTTAAGTCAATGAAAACACAGAGAGACATATCACATCTGAGTGATGTGGCAGTCATAATGCTGAAGAAGGCTGAAAATAAGGAAGATCTTAAGTAACTGCAAACAAATACCATGGAGAAGTCTTAAACTCACCTTGTATGGAATGCTTGTATGCAAAAATGATCATTCAATGACAAAAAATCTTGAAATTAATTTCATTTCAGATCAATTTAAATTTGACATATATACAACCATGATGGACCTACTGTATCACTGACAGAACTACAGAACGCAGTAAGGACTAGCATGGGTAAGTAATCGTTATTTTCACATTTAACGCACCTTACAAAAATCATGATGCAGGTCCTGGCTGTACAGGTCAATTCAGCTTCAGGAGGAATGCATGACCCTCTCAAATTCCATCCTCCCCATTCTTTAATAATTCCACATGATATCCCAGTCAGACCACATTTTTTTCACTGCTACACAGAAACTTTGATCACCAAAAGTGATTTACCTTTAAAAGCATATACTTGGCCTTTCAGCAATTTGTGAGTGAAGGCATGTATAAATGCAATTTCAGTAACTGTTTTTCTATTTACATTTTTTATCTTAGCTGTGCCTGACCACTTACTGACAAAGATGACAACTACCCACGCTACACCAGGCCAACCCAGCCTTTACATGACCATTTCGCAATACATGTTTACTTCTGGTTGCATTGTGATAAAAGATGCAAGTTTCACAGAATTACAGCTATAATGCAGACTGCAGTTTCAGAATTTCAGAGACTGTATGTCAGTCTGTCTTCACAAGTTAAGGTGATTTCCCATGATTTTTTGTCTGATTTTTTCCATAATCAGCCACACTATCCATATCTGACTTTGCTGTACACCAGTCTCAATCCTTAGCCACATGTCCAGATTGCTTTCTGAACATGTCATTCATCTAAACTGCAGTCCAGATAACTCTGAGGTCAGGATGTCAGTCCTAAATCTAAATAGGAAAAGGGCCATGTGGAGTATCACAACACAAAGTCTTGGAATCCAAAACAATACTGAACGGAATCCACCACCCTGAGCTTCATTACTAAGCTCCCTACATAACGTTTTTCAAATCGGCACTTTGTTTAGCAGACCGAAAAAATGTGCATGCATACATATTACCCCGAATATGTACTTTTATCTTGACTCTACCTTTTAGGAAAATAAAAAAAAAGAACACATCAATTGTGGATGACAACCATTATGTAGACATCAGCTTTTACTACCTAAAAAAACATAGCTTTATAAATAAAGCTCAACCTTTTCTAATTTGGTAAGAGGTCTGTAACATTTTTATAGAGACAAATTATTTTGGATGCATGCAATTATTAAATAAACATTTAAGAGAAAAACTCCCCCGATACCACAGTTTCTGTACACAAACAATTCATATGTGCCACCAACAGAAACAACTCTCAACTCTGAGATTTAAATGTGCTTTAACATAATATGATGCCTTACTAATACTTAACTTCAGCCACTACAGCACTCATGCAGATTCACATTAGAACACCTATTTTTAAAACAATTCACACAGACATCATTTGCATTAGCTTCATGGGCTTTCTGCAACTTAATTCCTTGAGATAGTCATAAGCAGAATTTAATTAAAAAAGAAAGAAAAAAGGGGCAGAGAGATAACTGTATTTGTCATAATCATATGATACTGGTAGCAGTGTATGATTGTAAAAACAGAACATAATGTAAGAAGCACAGATTCTGAAGAAACACAAATCTGGGTTGGATCCCATTCAAAAGCTTCAGTTCCACACTATTGTATATTGCTGACCAACAGCGAGCATTTTTCACATTAAACATGAGCTATCTCCCTCCAAACTTCCCCTTGTCCATGGCAGTTGATGATTATGTGCTGCCATCTAGCAAATGTTTGCAGAAAAGCTTAACTTTGGAAGCTATTTTGTGACAAGACACCTGAAAATTCTTAGAAAGCTTTTTAAAATAGTAAACATACATACGACAGCAGTAGGTTTTTAAAAACATTCCCTCAGTCTCCATGCTTATAAAATTGCTTATAAAGCATAATACTGCTTATAAAATTAGTCTTAATACCTGTGAAAGCATTATGATATGCAGTTGATACATAATCATTGAAAAAAATGAACTTTTTAATTCTACAAGTTATGTTTTCCCTTGTATAAAAGAACATGATGAGTAGAAAATGCGAATAAATACTGCCTTTTCCTCTTCTTTCTCAAAAACTCTATCTTCACTGTTTCACTTTGTTCTGTCTGTAGTCTTGTACTTCCTCCCCCCACAAATTCTTCCCTGGGCACAGAAATAAAAATGCAATAATCCCATACAGGAATGGGATGTCTAAATTACAAAAACACTGGTGTTTTTTAACTCTTTTCAATCTTAATTTTTCAATCATGCAGTCACACTGAAACTATACCATACTACTTGCCAGCAGCATGATGGCTTCTTGAAATTACTGGACCTTGCTAACTGTGGGTTCTGCCAAGATCTTGCTTTTTTCTGTTACTATCTAGGTATATACGCAATTAGAGGAAAAGCAAAAGAACATTTATACACTTTTGGCACAATTTTTCAACATGAAAATAATGAGTTTCTGAAGCTGTTATACTGATATAAACAACTTTACATGAAAAAATAAAATAAATTATTAATAGAATGTCTAAACTAATTATTCTGTGAAAAGCTGGATAATTATGACCGATTTCTTACATTTTTCTGTCTTATTTCACCTCATCACAACAACTGCCATTCCCTCTTATTTTCACCCAGGATCCTCACTGCTGTACACTAACTTCAGACCTCATTCATACAGTCACCTAAACAGTATGACATTCTCATTCTTTGTTCCCTATTAGATCAGAACAGTTGGGACTATGTGGCTTCATGGAAGCACTATTCTTTAACCAAGTAATTTTTTAAAATAACAACTTTTGAGGTCTTTACTCCTTTCTAAATTTCTCTGAAATTAGCCAATTAATTCAAAAGCTGTCAGAAAGGAGACACACAACACAGGCCTTTATTTGTCTCATTTCCTTGGAGGATTAGATTTTCATAATAATAATATTCAACTTTCAAGTTTCTTTGGTGATAAGAAGTTAAATCATCACCCAATTAAATGTCCTTTAATTTCAAAACATGTATACACTTTACTTCATTTTAATATTTGAAGAAAAGCCTTGAGTTTTACACTGTACTAACAAAACTTTCCATTAAGAGTGTGAGGCGTTTTTTGTTTTCACCTGGACAGTAATACCAGAGCAAGTCCGGCCATTGACTTAGACTGAACTGAAGCTACCTACTCAAGTGGTAAGTAATTATCCTTCCCATTCAGAAGCAAGCTAAACAAGTATATCTTAACTGTACAAAGCAGATGCCGTGCAATTTTTATCTATGACAATACAGCTTATAGGAATGCTGTAGACACTCCAGAACAAAGAAGTTTTTGGACATCAATAACTATTTCTGTTGTTAGTTACTGTATCAAAGATATAACAGGAAGCAATGAAAATAAAGGTCAATTAGCATTAAGAAAGGTGCCAATTAATGTTAATGAGAAACACTGGTCTTAGACTATTATCGTTCATGATTTTAATTAATAGCAGAAGTCTGCCTTTGCCAGAATTAAAACCTGGAATACATAAATATAATACAGCTGAATTTACAAGGCCTTACACAGGACTACTGTAAAACCAGCTAAGACAATCAAGTTTATCAGCTATACAGGGGTCACAAAGTTCTTTCTGCAACAATTACCATCATGCTTATTTGATGTAGCCTAATGGGGGAAGACATATTTGATCCCTAGCATTGGTTGACTCCAGAATGCCAAAGGTGCATAGTATAGAGCTGCTTTGTAATAACAGTAAATCTCTCCTTAGCAAACTGCAAGGATACACAAGAAAAATCCAATAGTTTGTTTAAAACAATAGAATTTCTAAAATCATTACTTGATTCATGCTCAAATTCCACCATTTCACCTTTCTCAGAGGAAGACAGTATCTCTTACCAGTAAAAGCTGTTATTAATAGGGCATCTCAGTAATAAATACAGAAGATACCCAGGTACTGGGAAAGAAAATATTTATTTCAGATTTTATGACTAGTCATCACAGTAATTTATACAGGTCTGATGCTTATGAAAAGTTATAGGTGTAGAAATGGAAACAATTATTTAACCTATTCACACTAGGTCTCCATCCTACCCTTAGCCAGCCTGACCTTCCGTCCCTCTTGATAAGAGGGCATCCAGGACTTCAGTCTCTGTACTACCTTACAGTACAGACCTGTTATTACAGAGTGGCTACTTTTTGTCCGAGCTCTAATGAAAGCTCCCACCTCCAGAAAAACTAAGAAACTTACTTTCAGTTTCCTCTTAGGATAGGGTGATGTTTCAACCATAAGAAGGAACAGCATCCCCAGTGTCCTTACTGAAATTTTTCAATCTTTTGTACAGAAACTCATTGTATTCTATCTTTTTCTGCAGAACTGTTTGGTCATTCCTCAGTCAAATCATGTTTCTTTTTTCATCCTTTGTTATACGAGTACCTCTTTGGTGAAAGGCTATGAATCACCACCTGAACTTGATCAATCAAAAAAATCCCTGCCTCAACAATGAATGAAATACTCTCTTCTTTCTTTGGGGATTCACAGGCATATTTCAAAGGGAATCACTTACATTTAACTTACATTTGTTAACAACAGGGACCAAAAGCTTAAAAGAAATTATTGAGTAAATATCTGTATTTTACATAATATCAAACTACATTTTTTCTGACAAACAGGCTGCCTCTCACTAAATTCTTGAGTTGCAAATGAATCTCTTTCAGAGTTACTATATGCCTAGAACATAAAACTTACTTCAGATACAAGTATAATCTGAGAATACTTATATAATTTGTCATTTTGGTTCTGTTGATGACATATAGTAACTTTAACCATACTGTGAAGTATCTGTAAATCCAATGCCATCTGCAGAAGCTGATACAACACATGCTTAGTGTAACTGTCAGCTACTCTTCAGGTATTGCAGCAATAGTTTAAGGAGGCCGGTTGTGTCAGACCTATTGTACATAATGATTTGCAAATGCATAGTCAAAACCCAACAAAAATGAAACATGCCTAACTAATTTAGTTCTGAAAGAAATACGAAACACCAAACTTCTTACAGAACAGGAAACAGTTCTAACCCATTAATTTCTCATTCTCAGCCCCTCCACCTCCAAGGCAACAGGGCAACATCGAAGCTTTCCTATCCAGAAGACAGGCAGCTGAGACTTTGGTAGGTCCCCTAGAATCACCTGTAAAAGTTCAGGGCAAACACAAACACAGCAAGACATGACATGATACGATGATGACATGACACTCCACGACAGGACGTTGAACCGAGGCACACATGCCGACAATTGCGTAGCACCCCTGTAAAGGTAGTTTACCTTCGCAAGGCACATCTTTACTTTCATCACACAGCCCTTTGGCTGAGACCCACCACGGTGCGCAGCGTCTCCCGGGGCGGGGGGTAGAGCCAGCA
>VZSZ01009211.1:455-16814 GCA_013398815.1 Ibidorhyncha struthersii
TCGGTCCCATCTGGGGTCCCCCACGACCCCAGTGGCCGATTTCACCTAAACCATGACAACAGCAGAGACCCTTCTGCATTCCATCAGCAGGATAACATCCCTCCTTCTCTACGTAAATGGTGGCTACTGTCTGTGATTAATCTATCACACCGTTTTCCATTGGCCTTCGTATAGTTCTCAAATTAAACACTTCTGCACTATCTCCCATGGCATTTTTTACACTCCGATGTGGTTTCCTACAATCACCCACAGAGTTATCTCACTGTTTGCCTTCCAACTCTCCTTTTCTGTAATACCTACAAACCCTTTCAGTCACATCAGTGTCCTTCCTTTCAAATTGGCCGATACAGTCTCATTGCTCTTGCATTCACCTTTACCCTCTACCTTTCGTTTTATAATTAGGTTACAGAGGGTTTTGATCCCTGACCAACCCTTGTTATTGCAGGCTAATGATGATGATAAAAACCACAGTGTATGCATGCAAGTGTTTGCACTCACAAGTCGTCCTTGTATCTCTGCAGTGCTCTGCTCACTACACTTATAAACCGACAGTGGGCTGTTTTTGCAAGGCAGCCACAAACACTGGAGGCCAGGTGAGCACAGCCTTCCCACGGCAGACACCATTCACGGGAGTGGGATGCCAGGTGCCTGGGACACCGAGTGAATCAAATCTGCAAGAGGTGACCAGTGCTTAATCATAAACACAGAGTAGGCAGACAGCGTTGTAGCCCAGCCACTGGTACAGAAACTCCAGGAACAACATCCTGGGGCTTTCACTGCAAAAAACCCACAGTGCCTTTGAGTTGCAGTGATAGTCTTAATACAGAGAAACTGGTCAATCAGCTAGTATGGAAACTATTAGTGCAGAAAAGTGAATAGCCTGGCAGTTAAATGTCTGCAACACCTACACACTCCCTGGAAACAACTTAGAAATAGGGTTATTCATCTGAATTTATCCCATGGTCCCTGAGCCTCATAACAGTGGTTGAAAGTGGCTGAAATACTTTGCACTGCTTGTTGCTGGATCTGGGTACTCTGTGGTGAGCAGTGAGTGTTTTTAAGGCAGAGTTGTCCCAAGTCTTAAAATCCAGCAGGCAGAGCTCAGAAACTCTGCAGAAACACTTATGTGATACTGGGTATTTTACTGGGTACAAACCCTCTGGAGATCAGTTCCCTAATGATGGCATCAAGGGGGATCTGTAGTGTGATAGGTTTTAGAAAGTCATTTAGGTATAGCAGGTCCTGAAATCTTTCTTTATAAATATTGTTTTCCACAGTCACTGTCAGTCACCCTCTAGCACCCGTACAGGGAGTGTCTTTAAAATTTGCTTAATAAGAAAAGTCTCACTAACAGTGGCTCTTGTCTGTTGTATTGCTACTTGCACCCAAGTCCCAGTTTCAGACAATGCAAATGAAAAACTCTCGAGTTCATCTTTCATTCTCTTATACTGCTTTCTTCACTGCTTACACCTCTTTGACTATATCTACACAAGTAAATAAAATGAACCAGCATCCATTTTCCAACCCTGAATGCAAATGGATGGCATGGCTTATATTGCTAGGGAAAAATTTCCTACCCAAAACAAGGTAGTCTTATCTGTGTCTTGCTGACTGAAAACCGTCCCTGGCTCACAATGCCCAGTGAGTCATGCTCAGGTGTCATTTGGAGAGAGCTTAAAATGTGCCAGGGAACAGGCTAACAGCAGCTCAGAAAAATCATCCCCTGTCCCCATTCAATCTACCAGCACAGATGTTGCCTTTGGGTCTGCAGCTCAATTCATCAATTCAACACAATTAAGACCAGTGGATATTGGAGAGATTTGCACTCATGTTTGTGACAATAAAATTTCCCCCAACTCTTATCTTAGGATGCAATGAAACACCCTCTCAAAGTTGCTTCCTCTCTCCAGGGACTATAGGAAGAGCTCAGATGACTAGTTTCTACTGGTTGCCTAACTTTTGGGTGGCTAAAGTTAGATGAAAATCCCATGCTAAAGGATTAAGGACTTCCTTCATTTTTTAAATCTGAATGGTATTAAAACCAACCTCAATTTTGCAAGGAATGAACAAGTCCTACTTAGAACATGTGCAGTTCAGTTCTTTCCTGTGAAGTTGCCATATGGCAGGGGAGTGATGGGAAGAAGAAAAAATATTGACAGTGATGATATATCTTATTACAGAGCATACGGACCAAATTTTCCTCTCAGTTACACTAGTGAAAATCTGGAGTGAACAGCCCCGTCTTGATAGGAAAATCAGATCAGTCAGTGGATATACAAAGCCAATTATGAGAGTGAAACAGAAGCAAACTTGAGAAACATTATGGTATAGTAAAGAAGACGTGGTAGGATGCCAGAAGACAGGAAGTCATTGGATCCAGCACACTTACTCGTCATTTGAAAAAATCATCCAATCTACAGTAACCACAAGTGGTCATGATCTTGTTTTATGCCTGAACTTGGCAAACTGAATGAAAGCTGCCCAAAAACATCTGTTCTGGGTTCCAAACATTTATATAGCCCTTTGTTAGAGTTTCAAAGATGGCATCACATCAATAGGAAGGAAACATTGCAGAAGAAAGCAGTACAAGGATGCTAGAGGGAAAAGTCCAAGATCAACACAAGACCTGCAATGTTTTACACACCAATAACTTTCATTTATTCCTTGCTGAACATTCAGCTGATCACAACTTTAAGCTATATTTGACAGACAAAACCAGCAAGTGCTTCAAGGAAAGAGACCATGGTGCATTCCTAGTTGCATACTATTTAGAAATACATTATAGACAACTTAGCAGCAAAAGCTGCAACAGTAGCACTGTTTGTCTACTGTGTTACAAAGACATAAACCTGCAAAGACTTCTGGAAATATAATGGGAAGTATATTTACTCAATAATAATTGAGTATGTTTTATTTGAAACTTACTCTTGCAACTAACTAGGAAAAGAACTATTTTCTATTTAGGATTCTTTTCAGCCCATGTAAGATAATCAGAAATGTATAGTGTTTTCGGACCTATGTGGCAGGGTGATGCCATTCATGTAAACCAGAAGAAGTAAACAGCAAGAACTCAGCCAGACAAATAAAAAAATCTGAAAAACCCAAATAGAATCACCAATCCCGCACACAAAAGAGTTAAACTGAAACTTAATAAATAAACTATGCATATTTTTTCTTGGAGGCCTATAAAGACTGAGGTTTTGCAAATGAGTTCAAAGACAAACTATAGCCAACTCAGTGTCCACAGTTTCCTTGGAAGCAGCATGGAACATTTGGCCAGAAGAAATGGTGCCAATTATCCAGTGCAAAGCCTATACTTTAATTTGCAAAAGCAAAAAGCTGTGATTTATACCTCTGAAAGGAAGAAGTAAAAAAAAAAAGAATTTAACAGTACATTCTGTGTAGGTATATTATTTTGCCAACAGTTTGTGGTTTGGATGATGAGGTACATTACTGGAGATTAGACATCATCATTTTTTAAAAATAAACAAAACAACAGGAAAAATCAAAATTCCCCTAAAGCAGAGACAGTCCTTGCGAAAGTTCAGAGCTGTTGTAGCTCCCCCTTGGCTTTTTTTTTAAAAAAAGAAAATTCATCAACCAATAGCATTAATCAGCTTGGGCTCACAGACAACATTTTTGCTTCCATTTGAGGACAATTAGAGGTACAGTGTCAACTGATCATTTATTAGCTTGTATAAAGCTTTGTGGATACACATTGTTTTTGTGACATCAAAAAATTCTCATGAAAAATGGTGCTGTTACATGCAGACATCACTTAGTTTCTTCTCCTTTTTAACTCAACAGATTCACTAGTTCAGAGGAAACTAAGTAGTGTTTTGCAGAATAAATGCACACTGAAAGTGAGTAGTGTAGCTCCACTGACAAAATCAACAGACAAGTGAAAATCAAGTGGGGTAAATGGTGAGCTATTAATCCGTTCATTCATACCTGATGGTATCCTTCGTAGCCTAGCTAAGGGAATGGGGTCTTGAGCTACATAAATGTTGTGACATAATTAAAGATGAAGATTTTGTCCTTTATAGTTATTGTGACAATATTGCCATCACATTATTGTCCAACATGATTTCTTCAGGCCTAAACTATCAAAACCCCCTTAATGGATGTCTTTAGTAGGTGATCCACAAATATGTTCATGAAAGAGCCTCAAGAAATTATTCAAAATTTGGCCAGATGTTATGGTTAAAAATGGAATATTGTTTCTCGGAGAGGAATCTTTTTCCTTGTCATGACTTCTCTTAGCCACCAAAGGCCTATTCTAAGACTGCAAATTAAAAGTCAAAATAAATATATCAACATTGTGAAATAAAAGACCCCTGCCAAATAAAAAAAGTGCATGAAAACCCAAGGGATGAAACAATGTTATTCTGCAGCCTGAAAAATATCACTTATTGCTGAAAAAAGGCACTCATAGGTTGCACATTGATAGATGGTTCTTCTGGGTTTCTCAGCAGTCAGTCTGGAAAATCTATTTCTGTAAACTTGCCTTTAAAGTATCTTATATAATCCTTGTTTGACCAAGATAAATTTGGGAAACAATAAACCACATTTAGGGCAATTCCAAGTACCTGTTGTAATGCTATTCACAGTCTTCCAGTCCCTAAAATGTGTGTGGGATTTCAAGCACACCACTACACAACTGTCACTCTCCTCCTTAGAGGTAGCTGCCCATTAACAGATAAATAAATTTTCTTTGTAAACTTCATCTCCCTTGGCAACACCCAGGGCAGAAGGCATTCAGGCAGTGTAAAGGTATCTTTCTCTAGGTCCTACCTAGTATCAATCAGGATACATCCTTATTGAAATCTTAGCCCTGCCCACAGTTTCTGCTGAGCCTCATATTTTATGAATCATTGCTATTACTCTGGAGCTGGTTTCCATGAGGGCTCTCATCTTTAATGTTTTTGTTCCTAATAGACTAGTCACATTTCAACTTTTGCTTCCTGTGGCAGAAATTATCGAAAGCATTATGAAGACAAAAAAACCCCATGAGTTTCCAAAGTGTAGATGGTAAGAGTATTTACTATTATACTGGGAGAGAAAAAGAAGGGATATAAGAAGTGGTTCACAAGGGCAAAAGCCAATCTGTTAATCGGGGGAAGGAGGAAGAGATGCCTTCCACAGACACATCATGCCATTTTCTTCTTCTACCTGCCATCTCTTCCACGTTCTTTTGCTGGGATACTGGACGCGGTAGATGCAGTATGGCAATTATTATATTCTTCTGAAATGCGGTAACTGAATAAAACATGGAAGTGTAGTACATCAAGTTGACACATGCTTATAGAAATACATGTGGCTGATTGGTCTTCACAGCAACTGGATTTTTCTTATTTGTGTGAATTTCAAAAACTGCATCTTCCTCCTCCTTTTCTTCTTTTTTTTTCTTTCCTAGTCAATTTTGTATTATTTTCTAGGATCTTTTAAACCAAGATTATGCCCCACTAGCAAATTATCCTATAGAAGTGTTAAAATAAGCACTGGTACTAGCTTGATGTAAATAGGAGGGAAACCTTACCCTAAAAATGACTTCTATTGCCTCTGGGCATAGTCATCCAGGTGGAGAAATGGCACCTGCTCTTCTTTAAGTCATTTATCAGTTCTGGGGGAAAGAATCTCTGGAGACCACATCCCTGTCTGCAGAGAAGAGGTCAGTATTGCTCTATTTCTGTCTTTGGTATCTCTGCATAACTTCGTGGTTGATGCTGCAATAAGAATTACTGACCCTCATGCACAATGATACATTTAAGTCTGTTGCAATTAGCTGTTTCTCGCTCTGACACCATCCTTCTGGCATTAGACCTCCCTGCACCTTGGTTTATCCACACGTGAAATGAGGGTAAAGATACTGACCTCTCTTGTAAAACCAGTCTGTGATTTACTCCTGAAAAGCACCACGTATAAATTAGGTAGAATATTTAATACCTAATAGCATATGGAAAAAGAGCACAAACTCCACTGGCTTGTCAACTCTCATCGAGATGCACTTCTGTGACATTCACTCCTGTCTGAACTTGACTCAAAGTGGCCAGTTTACATGCGACTCCATTGACCACCAGACAGTTTATATCAGTAAAATTTTACTTGGCCTTCAAGGCATTTCTTATCTCCTGAATTAGGAATTTTCCCTGGTGTAAATCCTGTCTTTGATGAGGGCATAAGACATAAGGATGATAATAACAGAAGGGATGATGCTTTCCAGTTTCAGTAACAAGTTGGAAAAATGAATATTCCTCTGTGGTAGGGGTCAATACAAAAGGATCATTCATTCAGTCTGATTTAGTGGACTGAACAGTATCAGGACAGTGCATGAGGGCCGAGCAGCAATGCCAGGACCCCTCCTGCACACTGTGAGGAGCAACAGAAGCTGCCAGCACCATGTTATGCACATGAAAAGAGCCACCCCTGGTGCAGGGGACCTGCTGATAGGACTATACCAGCCTTCTGCGTGGCCATCCAGCCACCGCCTCCTAAGGCCATCTCTTCCTGGTGGCTAGCTGAATGGCAGCATCCCTTGGGTGTTTAGTGGCATCACCTGGAGTTATACTGTTAAGTGGCAGATGCTCCCCCTCTCTCCTGTCTTCACCCTGTAGCATTTGTCTGTGTTTCACATAGCAGTGGAGGCAAAGTGCTTAGTGAGTAAGTTTATAGCATTCTTCATTAAGAATTTACATATAGAGAAAATTAAACCTGACTAGGAACCTAATGAGCTATTTTGTAATTTGATGAAACGGTGTGACCTACCAAGGAACTTCGTCCAAGGAGTTTTGTGTGCTAATCTGATGCTAAGCACAAAAAGGACTTTGGGGATACCAACTTCTCTTGGGTGTCTTGCCCACCATTGAAACTGCATGGCTATAATTAACATAAATCATACTAAAGAAATGGAAGATCAAAAGCTACCTGGGGGACTACAGTGCTCAGGATGAGAACCCGTGCTAGCCAACACTGTTACTGGGGAGTAATTAAGTCTTCTGCAAATCTTAGTAGGACTCCCACATCTCCAGCTACCTTCTGGCACATCTTGCTTAAACACTGAGCACTGTGTGGCTGAGGACTCCAGTATAGACGGGGTAATACTGAGAAACAGGAAAAAAAAAACAAGAGGGGGAGCTGCCAGCACTTTGGCCAGCATTATTGGAGTGAGAAGTAACGTCTCTTCCCTGGAACATTTTAACTAGTGTAAATATATCAATACTATCCACATTTTAAGTAAGCTTCTTCATGATTCATGATGAATCAGAGAATGCAGCTGCCCTGCTCTGTGCTCAGCTATGGTGTGAAAGTGAAGTAGAAAGTGCTGTCAAGTTATAATAATATACTTTGTTTGTAGATCTCATTTCATTTCCAGCATTTCAAAGCCTCGCCAGTATTAATTAATTAATTAAAATCTTGCAACAGCTCTTTGAGTTGGGCAAGAACTATTATATCAGTCGGTGAATGTGGAGACCCTGAAGGCTAGATTGAGACTGCCTGCTTTAGGCATTCAATTTATTTGTTGCAACATCTAAAAAAAAATAGGTGCTTGGCTCCAGCAGAATGATTCAGATCACTTAAGGCAGGTGCCTACGCAAACTATACAAGCAACTGTCCTGGTTCCAGCAGGGATGGGGTTAATTTCCCCAAGGAGCCGGCAGGGGACACAGGTATTCCATCCCATGTGAGCCATGCCCAGGCTATAGGGGGAGCTGGCCGGGAGAGGGGGCAGGAAGGCGCGGCTCGGAGGGGTGGGATGGTCCAGGTCTGGTCGGTGAGCGGCGGTACTGAAATCACGTCTGTATATTCTTTTATTGATGTTATTGTTATTGTATTTTCTCTTTCCTTTGCTGTTCTGTTAAACTGCCTTTATCTCAACCCACGAGGTTTGCCTTTTTCTTCCGTTTTCCCCACGGCTGTGGGGCTTGAGCGAGCGGCCGCGTGGTTCTTTGTTGCCGGCTGAGCAACGCAGAGATGGATGCCTCTGAAGTAGCACCCAAGCAATGTTCACACGTTTCTCCATCAACTGAATGGTGAGCTGTGGGTCCTTTATGGGATGATATAGTGTGGTTGCATGCAGCCACTCAGGCATAGGCACTAGGAAATATTATTCTCAGGAGTGTGGCTGGGTAAGTGCTTAATTCAAGGCTCAACAATGTGCAATCCTGCTTACGTAGGAATCAAAATGCAAATGCCCCTCTGAAGGGCAAGCACCTTTGTTGTGGGATATTAATACAAGATATTAATGGTTTGATCACTTATCCAGAAAATAGAAAACTAGAGATCTAGGCTCTCCAGCATGAGGGGGTCTGACCCCAGCATTTCCACTTGCTCGGACTATACCAGGCTACAGGTAAGGCTGGAGTGGAGGCATTGCCTCTTCCTGCTGAAGGTCAACTGCTCAACAATCAGATGTGTAAGATGCAGAAGGTAGAGAATTTCAGCCCAGTGGAAGGGGAGGCCTTTTGCTTGTAAATCTTCTATTTTAGAGCTCTATTAGATAAATGGCATGAAAAAAATTGAGTTAGGCCAGGGAACAGGCGTTCTCTCATGCCTCAGGCTTAGCTGGCACTTAGGAATGCTCAGGTGTTTCCACACTGCCAGACTGACTTGACCCTCTCCTGTATCCTGATATGCAGGTCCTCCACAGTCTGAACTTGTTAGCTGGCCATTAGGGAGCCCTTTGTTCCATCCAAGGGGAAAGCTAGGTGTGGTCAAGATGACAGTGTGCTCCAGGCTCTGCTCCAGGCTCAGTGTGGACACAACTTTGGTTCTTTATCTGGTGCAATATTGAAAAGCTAGCCTGAAGTCCCCAAACTCCAGTATCCCTCCTGTCACTTCCCAGAGTACACAGGAAGCAGATGGCTGCAGAAAAGCCCCTATTTTGGCATCTGTGTTAGGAAAAAAAGGCCCAGAAATAACTATAATTCTATCCCAGGGCTAGAGGGAGATGTTGCCCAGTAGAGATCAGGATCAAGCGCTGTGCAGCATGAATCGGTCTGCCCACTCCAGACACTCCCAGCTCTCAGCTGTGTGAACACAAGCCAGTCTGTAACAAGCAGTCCAGAAGCATAGACTCTCTTTCTGGTTTGGCCCACAAAATCAGTATAAACACACCCCAAATTTCTCTTGCTGAGGTGTTCCATGCTAGCTCAACATCACCTAAAACTGGTGAGTTTGGTCAAGCTGTGACTTAATGAAGTGGGCCCTTTTCAACACCTTGGGAAATATTAGCAGCTCCTCACCCACTTGTGAGTCATGATGGACTGCCAGGAGCTGTTGATCACTGAACACATGCGAAACCATATGCTTATGTGTTTAAGTTATTCTTGAGTCAAAAACACACTGTCCAGATTTATATACACACTCGGTTTCTCTGGGATGTAGGTTTTTCTTCAGATGAAACAGACTGAGTCATTCCCTGGGACTTAGACACATCCAGTTCGTTCTCACAGGAACTTAAGTTGACTCATGGATGGTCTAAATCACATTCACTGACTTCTTCAAACCATGCAGCATCTCAGAAACGGAGGCAAGAAAAAGACTCAGGAGTCCTGAATCTGGGCTTGAGCCTGATTTATTATCATTTTTACCTGCTAGGGGTTTCTTTGATCTCAGCAAGACTCTCCTGATTAGCAGAGTAGAGAAGGAGAATGTGGGTTAATGCATCCTGCTCTACCCACTTTTTAACATAAAAGTGGCTCCTATTAGTGTTTTAGCAGTTTGTCCTTTTATGCAAGAACTTGCACAGTTGACTTGGCTAAACTTTTAATGGGTACGCTTCCAGTGTGGGAGGAAATGTTAAGCACTGCTTATTGTTACTTAGAATTACACACCCAAATGCCCTAGCTCCATCCAGAGTTCCCAGGCATCTAGCTGCTTTACTATCTACCACAGCACACTGTATCACAAATACCACCTAAAGTAATGTCATGATGCACTGTAGCATCCAAAGAATGCTGGGTTTGCAAAATGCGTGCATTGCTTCAGATTGCAATGAATTCATTTAAGAGGAGATCAGGCAACAACCATTAATTTCAGTGCAATAGATTTCTCTGCTCTTCTTATTTACTGAGATGTTGTCTCACCAGATCAAATCGATGAAATTATGACAGATCGCTCAGTGTACCGACAACAGCCAATATCTGCCTAGCATCTCAGAGAGGCATCCCTTTATCAAATGCCTCCAGTTTCTGTTCTGCCACATCTCTACCATTCAGTCTGTTCTGTTGGAAATAGAAAAGGTAAAGTTTTTCAATGTACTTTGCTGAGTCGGGAGCTCTTTTGGGCAGTCATGCACAGGTGCACATATTGACTGCCCTGCTAGCAGTAAATTTGGCCCCACCATGCCAAAGGAGATGAGCACTTAGGTGCACTTCTGGAGGCCACGTGTGGGGCGTACAGAACTCCACCCTCAGCTGAGGTGGGAAACTTGTTCAAAGTGGTTTTGAGGTTTTGTTAAGAAGCAAAACAAGAAATCTGCATGAATCTGGAGTTTAACCATTTTTTTTAACTTGTTCTCCCAGAGTTTTGGGTTTTTTTAAATAGAAAATAAATAAATATCAGAATGACAAACATTCTGCAACTGACCACATCCCAGTTCTGGGATAAGCCCAAGGTTTTACTGGTGCAGACTAGACTTCAGGCAGCAAAGAGAACCTGGAGCAGTCCAGGGACTTTTTCTTTTATTTTTTTAAGCAAACCAAACAACTCAAAGGCTGTGTCAACTTACTTAAGTGCTCTTTATGCCAACTAATCATAGCTGGCACAGAAAACAATGCTGACTATTGCTCCCTCCCCTGCCTACGCTGGAGGCAAGGAAGGCCAATGACACAGAACTGAAACGGCAGCTCTGTGCCATCTGGAGACACTTCATATCCTCAATCCAGCTGCTTGGGAGTAAAGGAAGGACCACCAAGTTGCTCCTAAAAATCAGTGAAAAGGACAATGAACATGTTAGTGGGGTGAGGAGCATCAGCACAAACCTGCCTGCCTCAATGCACTGATCCCCCTGGATGGTAGCAGTACTGCTACCATTGCTGAGGGCATCTCGTGCCCTTGTCCCTTTTGTCACCAATCTTGCCTCTGGTAAATGCAAAAAGAGCTGGTTTTATAGGCTTAGTAATGTGGGCCTTCCCCAGCCCTGAGAAAGCTATGGTGAAACCATCAAGTAATCTTGGGGAAAGTGCCAAGCAGCCCAGGAGTGGGAAAGCCATTACTGCTGGCCTTGATGTGGGACCTAATGGCAAAAAACTCCATCATCAGAACTGCAAACTACTGAGCTTTGTGGTACATTGCTGATTCACATTCCATGACACTGCTGAGCAAACTCCACCTAGATGTTTCTACAATCCTGTTTCTAGTGTAATATAATGCTGGGTTTGGGTCAGATTCCGTGATGAGATATGCTGTTGTCATTCACAAACAACCGCACTAAGACAAGTCAGTTACTGATAGGTATGATACAAATTGGCTGAGCTATATCTTGCAGTTGGGATCAACCAGGTAAGTTCCTCACAGTTTGCTCCCAGTTTATTTAAGCTGCCTGTGTGTGCTGCATAAGGCACCAGCAATTCTTTTGATGCTGCTCCAGCATCACTCTGACATCACCACTTTTATTTGATTTTCTGTCACTGTTCCTGCAGATTAAATTTCAACCAGTGACCCATGGTTTGATAGCTCATTAGCAAATCCCTCTGAGCCATCTAGTCCCACCCTTGATTGACAGTTAACTCCACATTGCACATACTCCCGAAGCCTCCTGAAATCAGCACCGCCCTGTGTGAAAGCTCGGTCAGACTCAGTGCTGCTGCAAAAGCCTATAGGGATCTATAGAATCGTAGAATGGTTGAGGTTGGAAGGGACCTTGAAGATCATTGAGTTCCAACCACCCTGCCATAGGCAGGAGCACCTTCCAGGAGACCAGGTTGCCTTCTATGAGTGGGTTGGGTTAGAATAATTTTTTCTATTCATCTATTAGCAAGACTTGCGTGTTTCACTGCATAACCAAAATAGAAATTGCTAAGTGTGACTTTTCTTACTTGTCTCCTAGCAATTACAGAGTGTGTAAATGANGTTCTTCCAGTTTCAAGCCATTCCCCCTCGTCCTATCACTACGTGCCCAAGTAAAAAGTCCTTCCCCAGCTCTCCTGTAGGCCCCCTTTAGGTACTGGAAGGCCACAATAAGGTCTCCCCGGAGCCTTCTCTTCTCCAGGCTGAACAACCCCAACTCTCTCAGCCTGCCCAGCTGCATGTTTTCAATGACAAATCACTAACGATTCCTATNAATGGAGAAGCTGCCTCAGATCACGCTCTGAAGGTCATAGTCTCCAACTCTCACTTTTGCAGTTGGGTTGGATGGGACACAGGTTTCCCTGAGTGCATCATGATCCCACTCACCAGCAGATATCTTGAGCTCAGCTTTTCCTATGCCCAGCTTTGAGTCGCACTGACTGGCAGGTTAATAGTGAAGATACAGCCATTTATTTGTTTTACTTCCTCCATGCATCTGAGAAGATCTATCGCCTTGTACCTAGATTATCAATGCCTTCAAGCAAGAAATAATATTGCGTACAGTCCAGAGCTATAGCACACACTTTTCCTTCTAACTCTTCTTAAACTGCCACTTAACCAAGTATCCAGACTGAGCACTGTCAAAATCTCAACCCACTCTCTTCCTCCAAGCTAAGAAAATCTCTACAAATGCTGAACCAAAGCTGTTTTTGGCACCTGGCAGGTAGAGCGCAGCCACAAGGACTTCAGCGTATCCCCATCAAAGCCACGGATGGGAGTTCCCAGCCCCACACCCGCTTTTTGCCTTAACAGAAACTTCACTCCAGAAGTCAACCTCACCCATTTCAATGGGGAAACACTTGATTTACGCCGGGCTGAGACGAGAATCTGACCATGATTCTTTATTGCCTTTTAAAGCCAAGAGCCCAGCAGAAGCCAATTGTGTCTGACACAAAGCTGCTGCACACCCAACGTGGAATCTGCAGAACTCTATAAACCAGCAGTGGTCTAAAAAAAAACTTCAAACAAGACATTCTGGCACTGGCCAGAAAGAGCAAAGATAAATAGCTGGGAGCTGCCAAGTTGTGAAGGAAGAACCGCTTGACTGTTGGACAGAGAGCAAAGTAAGAGGCAGAAATTAGGCAGAGTGCTGGGAGGCTTGTAACACTCCCAAAAAGCAAAGGGGTCACAGCATTTAATTTGATTAATTCATCGCCGGTCCAGAAGACTTTGTACTGAGTCTCAGGCAGTGCAATAAACATACAATCATTAAGAGAAGAAATAAAAGATTGGTTGGATGGCTCCCGCTCCAGCTTCCCTCTTATTTCTTCTCTCCTTGGTCAGTGCAAACATTGGAAGCAACACAGTAAGCAAGCGGTAGCATTAAAACAACAACAACAACAAAACTCACTGTATTTCAAATGCCTTGATTAAAACACTTTCAAGGAAAGCTTTGACTTGCTTTTCCCATCATTTTTGTTTCCCTCAAGAACCCATTCCTCTAGGAAATGCCATGGGNGGGAATTATTCTGACTTCCTTCTCGGTGAAACCTTAAAACGGGGCATTCTTACTCCTCTTGTTGTTCAGCATCTTTATTGCAATCAGGCAGACTAAGGTAGCTGGGATAATGCTCTTTCAGCTTTCTTTTGCTGTGATACGTGAATATAAAACTCTCGGTAGGCAGCCGGAATGGAGAAGCTGCCTCAGATCACGCTCTGAAGGTCATAGTCTCCAACTCTCACTTTTGCAGTTGGGTTGGATGGGACACAGGTTTCCCTGAGTGCATCATGATCCCACTCACCAGCAGATATCTTGAGCTCAGCTTTTCCTATGCCCAGCTTTGAGTCGCACTGACTGGCAGGTTAATAGTGAAGATACAGCCATTTATTTGTTTTACTTCCTCCATGCATCTGAGAAGATCTATCGCCTTGTACCTAGATTATCAATGCCTTCAAGCAAGAAATAATATTGCGTACAGTCCAGAGCTATAGCACACACTTTTCCTTCTAACTCTTCTTAAACTGCCACTTAACCAAGTATCCAGACTNAAGAGCCCAGCAGAAGCCAATTGTGTCTGACACAAAGCTGCTGCACACCCAACGTGGAATCTGCAGAACTCTATAAACCAGCAGTGGTCTAAAAAAAAACTTCAAACAAGACATTCTGGCACTGGCCAGAAAGAGCAAAGATAAATAGCTGGGAGCTGCCAAGTTGTGAAGGAAGAACCGCTTGACTGTTGGACAGAGAGCAAAGTAAGAGGCAGAAATTAGGCAGAGTGCTGGGAGGCTTGTAACACTCCCAAAAAGCAAAGGGGTCACAGCATTTAATTTGATTAATTCATCGCCGGTCCAGAAGACTTTGTACTGAGTCTCAGGCAGTGCAATAAACATACAATCATTAAGAGAAGAAATAAAAGATTGGTTGGATGGCTCCCGCTCCAGCTTCCCTCTTATTTCTTCTCTCCTTGGTCAGTGCAAACATTGGAAGCAACACAGTAAGCAAGCGGTAGCATTAAAACAACAACAACAACAAAACTCACTGTATTTCAAATGCCTTGATTAAAACACTTTCAAGGAAAGCTTTGACTTGCTTTTCCCATCATTTTTGTTTCCCTCAAGAACCCATTCCTCTAGGAAATGCCATGGGCAGAACGGAGCAACAATCATGCTAGCTTGGCCTCCTCTTCCCAGGACTGGCAGAAGACTTAATGGAAAACAACAAGAAGGACATTTATCCTAAGGGGGCCAGATAATGCTTTTGGAGGTCATTTTAGTAGTTTTGTTTGTACTCCTAAGCATCCAGGGGCCCAAACAGCTGTTTTGATGAATGTAATTGTATTTACAAATAATGATATTTTGTAAAGCTCCAATGCTAACTTTTATGGGCCAGATGGTACAAACACTCACCCTGTAACGGTACAGTGCCTGTCCCTCACCACAGGACACAGGGGGAGGGTGCAACCCCCGCACTGACACTGGGGCTGGAAAACTTTTGCAGCTGCTTGAAGCTATGTTGGAGCCTGGGGCATCCAAGGAAACCACAGCAGAGGCAGAGCTGGGGAAAGGGAGGGTGACTAATACTTCATACATCCTCAGTGAGTGAAGTTCATGTCTGGCTCTTCTCCCATCCTCTTCAAGCACTGCCACTGCTCCCACGCTGCACTTGCTGGGTATCGCTGTGTATCAAACCTCACCGTGGCTCTGTAGAGCAGGAAACTGCTTTTATCCCCTTTCCCCAGACAGACACTGAGGTTTGCTGCAATTTCGACACTTTTTTTGCAGTCACGTGAGAAAACTATGATATGGAAGATGAGTCTCCAAACCCTGGACCACACATCAGCCTGCCTCTGCATCTGTGTACACACTGCCATATGACACCTAGGTACTGTTGAGTCAAACACCACTAATGAAGAAAGCAAGGTTACTTATATGTGCGTGTGAATTGGTATCTGATGAACCTTGTTCATCACCTGATTGTCACTTCCCTCCCTTGTTCCAGTACGTAAAGGAAGGTGCATCCATGAATATATATGCAAGACCCAGCCAGTATAGACATTCATATCATGTCTCTAAGCTGGTCAGATGGGAAAATATTCATCAAATATTGGACCACTGTTTCCCCTACTACTGAAATAACGTGTTCAACTCTGTCATTTTGGAGCTATAAAAAAAATTATTTGTGGAAAGTATTATTATACAAAAATCAGCAAAGTTTGATTAATCAAGGCAGTTAGCTAACCCTATTTGCCTTTGTCTTCCAAGTACATTCAGGAGAACAAATATGCTTACCCACTACTGAAATACAGATCCTTTCTTTGCATAAAACTGTGGCTGATTAAGGCTTCATGATAATAGTCCAGAACTACATATGCTGTTTCTTAAAAAAACCCAAACACCACCCCCCTCAAACCAAAACAAAACTCATTGCCAATATTTTGCAATGTTTGGTTTTGCTCATAGCAAGTCTTGTTTTAAATCACACTTCTGCGAGAGGACAAACTAGAGATTCCAGGAGGAGACTTTGGAAACCATTCAAAAGTCTTTGCCTTCGGGCCAATTGGTGATCACTTCTACGATTCCTGGACAATTTGGGTTACCTATTCGAGCTTGCTGTGTGATTAAGGCAACCCACTTACTCCAGGTAGCATTGGTGGCATGATGAGTAGAAGGAACTTTACCCTTGAACATCCAGCCCAGTACTGGTAATCGGGGCACCAGGAGGAGCTGTGCCTCAGTACCAGTTACCTCTGAAGCAGCTCTAAATGCTTCATATGCTGCTGATCACCCCTTGGCTCTCTAGCCATCAAAACAGGTTGTGGATGGGAATCAGGGAGTCTCGGTTGGTGCGAT
>VZSZ01009212.1:0-16407 GCA_013398815.1 Ibidorhyncha struthersii
TCCCCCGCCCCCGGGAAGCCGTGGGGTTGCGGGTGGTCCTTTGGCCCCAGCGACACCGGGGGTGCCCGGGCTCCCCGGCCTGGGCTGCCAGGGAGGGTCCAGTCCACGCGAGGCCCTGGGCCCAGTCCACGCCAGTCTGCCCCAGTCCATGCCAGGCCCTGGGTACAGTCTGCCCCAGTCCATGCCAGGCCCTGGGCCCAGTCCACACCAGTCTGCCCCAGTCCACGCCAGGCCCTGGGCCCAGTCCGCCCCCATCCACACCAGGCAGCCCCAGTCTGCACCAGTCTGCTCCCAGTCCATGCCAGGTGCCGGGGCCAGGCTGCACCCCACCACAGTTCCTCCAGGGCCGAGGTGGGGACACCTCTGAGGAACTCGTTTCTGCTCCTGCAGGGGGGATGCCACCCTGGTCGATGTCACCACAGCTCTGGAGACAGAGTCCGCCAACGGAAAGGACCCCCTGGTAGGTGGCTGTGGGCGGCCGGGGCTCGCTGGGAGAGACCCAGTCCGTGGGGGTGAGTTCTGCAGAGAGCAGAATGTGAGAGTGGCCGAAGCTGAACGTGCAGCCTCTCGGTGAGGATGCCGCCCGGACAGCCTTGTGGGGACAATTTGCTTTGTCCCTGCAGTAGAGCTGTTCTCCTGGTGGAGTCTGTGCGGGTCTGCGAGAGCTGGGGATCCTGGACTTGGAAATTGTCCTTCCCTCTTGTGGGTCATTGCAGGATGAGGCCTATCCTTGGGATAACTGTTCACCAGACTGCTAGCCCTCTTCCACTTTGGTTTTCTTTTTTGCCTCCTCACTAGCACGTTTTTCCAAAGGATTCTTATTTGGTAGCGATCTAGGGGATGTCAGGGGAGATGCGAAGGCGTGAGATAGCCAGGGGTTGTACGTGGCATAGGAAAAGGAATGCAGATGTTTTTTTCAGCAGGTAAAGTTTTTCTGTTTAACAAAAATGATGTCTGGCAGTGCCTGACCTCTTGGTAATCTTGGAAAACTGAGGATGCTTATTTGTCCTAAGTCAGGGGTAAGATGAAGATAAAGGAGATGAGAAGATAGTTATTGAGGAAACAAAATCTGAACATGTTCGTATGGTTTGGGCGAGAAGGACTTTCCGTCCTGCTAACTCCAGTTTTAGTTCTTTAAAGAATTATTTTTTTAAATTAAATCCTCACCCATCTAACTAGTTCTGACTAACTGAATCTGCAAAATAGTTCCAGCTCGCTCACAGCATGGCTGTATATTAGGGCAGAAAAAAAATTATTCCCTCTAAATTCTCCTGTCTTGACAGGTTACTGCACAAAACTTCTTTCCTGTCTGATTCAGTCAGTCTTTAAGCCAGTCCAGGTTTGCTGATCTGCTCTGGTTGTAGGAAGCTGCTGGGGACAACTCTGAAGTCTTGGATGCTCAGGCAGGCTCAGTGGATGAAGAGAACGGGCGGCAGCTTGGAGAGATAGAGCTGCAGTGTGGAATTTGTACAAAGTGGTTCACAGCAGACACGTTTGGCATTGATACCACGTACGTAAGCTCTATTAATGCTGGGCATGAAACTTTGGTCAGCAAAAATGGAAGCATTTAGAGTGTAAATTCGCAAGGGCCAGGACCGTGTCCAGGTCTTTGGACACTTGGAAACCAGTGTGTTATGTAAGTGACAAAAGCCGTACCCAACACAGCAGGGAGTGTTCGTGTTTGTACATTTCAGCTTTAGAAAAATCTTTGCCCAGACCTCAGGACTGTCAGAGCCACCCTTGGACTTAGTGCTTTAGAGACTGTAAACATTATTTGAAAAGCAGAGTGGGCTTCAACAGACATTCTCGATTGGCATGAACAAAAAATAAAAGCTTCCTGTAAGTGAAAAGTGAATTCAGCTTGCTTTCTAGAACCTATGTGCATCTGATCTTAGACTTATTAAACACTTAACTTTTTTGGTTGTATTTTGTCCCTAGGAAGTACTCTAGACTTCCAGTTAAAATTAATTGACTCAGATGGAGCTGCTTCTCCAGAGCTTCTGGGTTCTTGTCTATTATTTTGCTGAATGAATTTCAAGACTTCTCTAAAACAAGAAGACGATGCTTAGCTTGCTTATGTTTTTCTCAAGAGCTTTACAGCTCTTCTCGATGCTTGTGATAAACCTAATTTGATGAAAATATCATTGAACCTCTAAGATGTTTCTGGTTTTGGAGAGAAAGAGAATAATTTGTTAACCTGGAATAATTAATTTGTTAACCTAATGTAGTAAAGAATAGTTAATTTCTTAACTTGATGTAGCAAGGGGTACATCAGCACTTACAAATCAGCATGCTCTTTTCCAGGTCGTGTCTGCCCTTCATGACCAACTACAGTTTCCATTGCAATGTTTGCCATCACAGTGGGAACACGTATTTCCTAAGAAAACAAGCAAGTAAGTGTAAAAGTGTATTCATTGAAGCCCCTGGGATTACCTTGCACAAAATTTCATTTTATCTAAAGTCGGTGGGAGGGTTCTGCTGCAACTTTTCAAAAATGACTAAAAAAATCCTATAGTAGCAACAAGTATGTGCAGCTTTTTCTAAAAATATATTGCTGTTTTGTTACTAACTTATTAAGATAGTGAAAATCTTCTGTTTAGTGAGGGTTGCTGAGTTAGGACAGAACTTGAGAGGGTTTTACTGTTATTCAGGGTAGCATGGCTGCTGTATGGTTAATATTCGCTGTGTACATGAGTGTGTTTGATCTTCGTGAAGTGTAATTCTAGCTCTGGTGTCTTTTTGCTTTTAAGATCTCAAGGAAATGTGCCTTAGTGCTCTGGCCAACTTAACGTGGCAGTCAAGGACACAAGATGAGCACCCGAAAACTATGTTCTCAAAAGATAAGGTATAGCTGTTATAAAAATCGTCATGTATTTACGTAATTTATTATTTCAGTGAAGAGCAAGTTCAAACATATTTGCAGCGAGACTTTCAGACCCACTGTTAAGAGTCAATTTTGTTTGTTTGTTTATTTTTACAGGATATTATCCCATTTATTGATAAATACTGGGAGTGTATGACAACACGACAGAGACCTGGGAAAATGACTTGGCCTAACAATATTGTCAAAACTATGGTAAGTATTTGGAGTTAAATTCATGGAGGATTTTCTGCGAATGGTACAGTTGTCTGCTGTTGCGTTTGCTGGAGTCTGGACTTAGAGCTAAATGGTGAAGATTCTAATGCTTCTTACGTAGTTGATATTAATAGTAAATACTATGATTTAAACGCTTGTTAATGAACTTGATATGATCTTACTTGTGTAACTTAAACTCTTCTATCTTAGTGTAAAGAGAGAGATGTGTTCTTGGTGAAAGAGCATCCGGACCCAGGGAGTAAAGACCCAGAAGAAGATTACCCCAAGTTTGGACTTCTAGACCAAGTATGTAATTAGGGATGGAAGGAAAGTGTGCCGGGGGGAGTTGGGAGAAAGGCGGGTTACTTTTTGCTGGTGGCTTATGCTCAGTCAAATGAGCAAAACTTAGCTAAGTCACACAGGCTCTCTGTGTGGTGCCAAGCAACGTGTTGGAGTGCTCCAGCACCCAGAGTTCAGGCTTTGAGTGGCAAGTTTGACTGAGTATACATCAGATTTTTTTATCTCTTTCAGGATCTTGCCAACATTGGTCCTGCATATGATAACCAGAAACAGAACAACGCCGTATCTACGAGCGGAAGCTTAAATGGCAAGTTTTTTAATCAGGCGTTTTTTTAATATTTGGGATTAAGCTGTGTTTTCCCAGTCCTATAGCTGGGTGTCTGTGCAGTTATGTCAGTTGAGATGCTGCAGTTAAACCTGTCACGTGAACTGAGGCTGTGCTTATTATGTCCAAAATACGTTCTGCCAGCCTCACTGTGCCTTTCTATAGAAATAGATTAAGGTTACATTACTGTGAAAGTTCAACACTTTTCTTCATGGCAGCCAACTAAATCAAGATGCTTGCAAGAAAGCTGAGCTTGTCGGTTTTCTCCTGTAATGAGTTTAATTTACCTACTCGTATTCAGATTTCCCATCTCCCTCATTCTGAGATTTGAAAGTAGTTGGGGAAAGTATATATTATTGCTTATAATCACTGCTTGCATTTTACTGTAGTTCCTTTTTGCGGAATGACGGCTGTGCTAACAACTTTGCCTAGCTCGCTGAGATTAGTTATAATAATCTTACTGTACTATTAACTGCTGATGAGATGTCTTTGTGTGCAAGGCTACACCGTTCTATGTTAAACACATTCAAATAGTACCTAACAGGAGGTGTTTTGAGCTTTTTAAAACAGGGTTGTAGATGTCTAAGGCTGCGTTGTCTCAATTTCATGCACTGGTTGTTCTTTCTTTAATTTCTGGAAGATTGACAGATGTGTGGTGCCACTTCTGTTCTTACAGGTGGAGCCTCTTTGGGAGGTGAATATTTACCTTTCAGCTTCTAAAACTTAAGTATTATTGTTTGCAAAGCTTTTTTTGCTCAATTATCTTGGAAGCTAAAGTCAATTAAAAATCAAAGGCGTGCCCTGATGTGATTGCAATAATACTTTAATACAAAACAACTTCGTGTTTTAATCTTTAGCGGTTAGAAGCTTTTAATTACCATATTCTGCCTCACTTGACTGGTTTCAAATTTTATTTTCGCTTATGTTTGTTTTTACTTTGTATGATTTGGCCTGATATTGTTGTAGTTTTAAATCTTAATGTCTAAATAAGTGGTCTGAGTCTGTGAGCCAGTATGATGTTCTCGTTGTTTAGATAAATGAGTGATGACAAACCGGAGAGCCTCAATGTATGTCTGGACTAAAACCAGCAGGTGCAGCTGAGATCACGTCATGTTTGTGCAGAATATGGTGTTCCTTCAATGGTTTGAATCCCTTACACTGTAAGGGGAGTGCTGGTAATTTAAAAGCTGACTATATCTTTAGTTACAACACAGTACGTTGTTCGTAAAGGTGTTTATCTACAGTACATAAAAATTCTGTAGCTTTTCTTTTAAATCAACAGTGATCTTTTTTGAAATGGTGTAATGATAAAATGCATATACAGTTTAACATATTAAAACGTTACACTGATATTAGTTTGATTACATTTGATGTGTAGCTTTACCTATACTATAGTTTTATTTGTGAGTAAAAATTGGGTGCTGTGATGCAAAACGATACGCTGTTCAATCACAGTAGTGATTTTGGTAATGCTGAAGAGAAACACCTCTATTGCTTTTCATTTTTCCTCAACTTAGGTATATTTTGGTTTATAGATGGAAATTTAATGTTAAGTGATTATTGCTTATCAGTGTCAGAGTGTTCCTCCAGCACAGTGTGTCACTGGGATGATGACTTTGCTTAAAATCAGATAGTGTGTGCTGTAGGTTGGGTTTTCTGCTACTGCAGAAATAAATTTGAACTGTGACTGGAATCTCCATGAGAGCCGATAATGATGCTTTTGAAGCGGATCCCAGTGATGCTGTCTGTAGATCTTTTGGTGACAGAAAAGATTCTTAATTGTCACCTTAAAAACTTGAGTTGAGCTCATTGGGTTGATAAATCTCACTTAGTTTCCACTCTAAATTTATACATTTCAAAAGTTGACTAGAAGCTATGTAGAAGTTCTGGATTTTGCTATGCTCATTTTCAGTAAAGTCTGTTTTCAAATACAACTGTGGAGGAAGGTACTTGAGCTCTTAAACTGATTTTAATTTGGCTGCTTCTGCCCCTTTGTGCTTGTGGAGACTCCATGCTCACGGGCTCTCTCTGATCATCAGCTACTTAATATCCTCCCGTTTCTGTGTTAGGAGGAATTGCTGCAGGAGGCAGTGGGAAGGGACGGGGAGCAAAGCGCAAGCAGCAGGATGGAGGGACCACAGGAACAGCCAAGAAAACCAGAAGGTAAGAGGAAAGATGGCACAGTGATGAGCATCTATAGCGAGGTGTTGTACGCCAGTCAGCAGGACAGCTTCACTTTTCATGCCTTAAGCTGCCTCCTGCCTGTCTCTGCCCTTGGTAGATTTACTGGGAATCGTGCTATAACCCTGTGATGTTGTTGATAGGTCGTATGCTAGAAATTGTCTGAAATAGGTGAGTGTACACTCATTTCGTAGATAAGTATACGCTCATTTTGCACCGAGTGTTTTGGAAGGAAAGCGGTATGCAGGCCACGAGCACTGCAGCTACACAGCTCTGTAAGAGGCTGTCCTGGGTTGAGTTGTGACTGAACCACAGCCACCGTGAGATGCCAACCTGTAGCTTTTGTGTTTCACAGTGACCCATTGTTTTCTGCTCAGCGCTTACCACCCCACGGTTATCCTTTGGAACACCCCTTTAATAAAGACGGATATCGTTACATCTTGGCTGAGCCTGACCCCCACGCACCTGACCCAGAAAAACTGGAGCTGGACTGTTGGGCAGGAAAGCCTATTCCTGGGGACCTCTACAGAGCCTGCCTGTATGAACGAGTCCTCCTAGCACTGCACGACCGAGGTACGAAGCTTGCTAACCATATGCCAGTTGTATAGGCAGCTCTTCTAACGAGGGGCTGTCTGCTGTAACCTCGTGTTACTGGTTATTGAGGTTTTGGACATAATTGCTTTAAGAGATGTAAATGTTAAATCCACTTCTCTGTGTTTGCTTGCCTTTTGCCATCACCGCGCATTAGAAATCACAAATGAATCGCTCATATCGTCTCCTCTCATCTACTGCAGCTCCTCAGTTAAAGATTTCTGATGACAGACTGACTGTTATCGGTGAGAAGGGCTATTCAATGGTACGGGCCTCACACGGAGTGCGAAAAGGAGCGTGGTACTTTGAAATATCCATGGATGAGATGCCTCCAGACACAGCTGCCAGATTAGGCTGGTCACAGCCACTAGGTAAATAATTCTACAAAATATTTCTGAGCAGTGGATTCCAACTGGTTCCTATATTTCTTTCCCCAGTGATTTTGACCTAAGGTGGGTAAGTCATGTTCAGCTTGCCCACTTCTTCACTGCTTTTCTTAAAGGGAAACTCTTTCTGCAGGTGATCTGCACTGTGCAGAACTGCAGTATGGGTGGACTTTTTATGCTGTTGCATGCTTGGCCTTGCATAACCCCGTAGCCAACGCATTTGTACTAATGGCAGTCGTATTTGTTAACTGAATGTAATTACTGTCCTAAAACCTGAAGTGGGACACAGAGAGGTGATCCTGCTATGCTGTGTATGTTCATGAGGAAACATTGGTTTCTGCAGGGAACCTCCAGGCGCCTCTGGGATATGACAAGTTCAGTTACTCCTGGCGCAGCAAAAAGGGAACAAAGTTTCACCAGTCAATAGGGAAACACTATTCATCTGGCTATGGACAGGGTGATATACTGGGATTTTACATCAGTCTTCCAGAAGATACTGAGACTGCCAAATCACTGCCTGACACTTACAAAGATAAGGTGAGGTGTGGAGTTCACTATCGGATTAAGTGTTGGCTAGGTGGATGAGTGGAAAACGGGTTGCTCAAGCCTCACTTTTGCCCCCTTTGAGTGCATCCTTTCCATCCTACCTCTGGGTACCACTGTGCTTCATAGCAGAGAGGTCCAAAGCATTGATCTCAAGAAAACAAAATACCCAGAACCATCCAGAGGTTCTGCAAGGAAAGCCTGTGCATGGACTACCGAGTGAGACTGCCCACATCTCATTTAATCTTCTCTTTCCCCTCCTGGTTCTCAAATATTTGAGATGTGTGAATCACTCTTCGCAGGTGCTCTGACGCAATAGGCACACATGCCCCAGAGCCCTTCTCTAGTATGTCACTAAAGGTAACAGTTTTTCTGGCTTGCTTCTGAAGTGGTGGTTTTCTAATATTTCAGGCTTTGATCAAATTCAAAAGCTACTTGTACTTCGAAGAGAAGGACTTTGTGGACAAAGCAGAGAAGAGCCTGAAGCAAGCACCGGGAAGCCAGGTAAGTTCAGTGCTGGTAGGTGGAGGTTGCAGAACCTCGGGAAGAGCGGAGAGCCTGCCGAGACTGGCTCATTGCAGGTATTAATCGCTTGCATTTAATGAGCACAAAGGGAGGCTGATCATTAGTTCTTCATCAAAAAAGAATGCTTTTGTTAAAGCAACAATAAATGTGAGCTTAACAAACCAGCTGTGCCCTTTGTTTGTAATGTTATTGCTGTCACTTAAGTAATTGTCTGGCATCAGGTGAAGGGGAGCTGCCTCTTGAGGAATGCTTTGTAGTTCACAAGTAAGGTCATGAAAGTTAGTATCTGGGGGGGGGGGAGGGAAACAAACCAACCTCTTCATTTTTCTTTTCAGATAATATTCTTTAAGAATGGTGCCAGCCAAGGAATTGCCTTTAAAGACATCTTTGAAGGAGTTTATTTTCCTGCTATTTCTTTGTACAAAGGCTGCACGGTAAGTAACATACCTTTGAAAAATAATGCCTCATAGTTTTAGTATTGTGTAGAGTGTGGGCGCTCCGGGAGTGTGTCAAGCAAGCGAAGAGGAAAGATGGGAATTATTTTAGTGAAGAGATTCTGGAACAATGCTGCTGTTCACTTACGTGATGTGACTTTATCAAACCACTGAACGAATGCTCTCCTTTCACGCCAAGGAGTTTGTTCGTGTGGGCTCACACAGGGTGCAGGCAGCTCAGCAGTAGGAGGGGATGGAGGGCTGAAGGCTAAAGAAGTTTGCCCCTTTTTTTTTTTAAATCTAATGACAAATGTGTCTTCCATAGGTTTCTATAAACTTTGGACCGTATTTCAAGTATCCACCTAGAGATATCACTTACCGTCCAGTAAGTAGTAACTGAAGCTTTTTACCCCCAGTTTGTGATAGCCTTATGGTATTTAAACAAAAGGTGGTTGAGATTTTGTTGTGGTGGGAGTTTATTTATATCAAGCCTGTATCTGTCCTCTTCAGCCTTTGTACTTGGATAGCATAGCCAAAAGTATTGTTTAAAAATATTTAAGGACAGATAACCTAACAAATAACTTAGCTAATTTTTAACTGAATAGTAGATGCTGTCTTGTTCCATTTGACAGATTATAGAGTCCCTGTTCTTGACTGTGTTAGCCTCTTTTATCAGTAAGAGGGCTGAATTCTTGTCTAAGGAAAGACTTTTGAAATTTTTTCTGCACCACTACTGTTTTCAGGAGGGAAACAGTCCCGGAATGCTGCTGTACAACAGTTAGTCACCCTTTGTCCTGAGCCTGTACGTCACGGCTGGTGCTAACCGTCTTTCCTTCCTTTTGCAGATGAGTGACATGGGCTGGGGTGCTGTTGTAGAGCACACACTGGCAGATGTACTGTATCACGTAGAGACTGAAGTGGATGGAAGACGAAGTCCACCCTGGGAGCCGTAAACAAAGCAGGCGGCGCAGCGTTAACAAAACTGACACAGTGGGTATCCAGTCAAGTGTTTTTTTTATTCTAGAGGAACATGCATCACTGAGAATGATCAGCCAGCGAGCAAACAAGCTGAAGCCCACGCTGCTCTTGATGGCAGGTGTTATGTATATTTGTTACCTGCTGAAGATTCACACGTGCACTATGCTGGAGTCTTAAGTGAATGCAGTTCTAGTATGTATTGTGCTATTTGTGGGCATCTCTTGGAGTCTTCAGTAACTCTTACAGCGTAGCTAGCTGAAGAGGCAAGTGTTGTGTTGAGGTGACTTCTCGTGTGATGTACCTGGGTTGTAACAGTCACTTGTTCAGTGCGAGCAGGCTGTAGTTGGACCTACCTGCTGTATGTACACGTGCAGAAGCCACATTGACACTTCTGCTCAATGGCTAATTGTAAACAACAGCTTCCAGCCAGAAGGATTGTGTTGTTACAAGACTACTGCATGTAAGACTGAAATTTGGGCTTCTGCCCAAACTATTTTTTTTCCCCCACAAACTGGAAACCAGTTTAAAAATAAAGGCTTTAACTCAATTTTATTTTTTTTTTTCTTGTGACTTGTTATGGATGAGATCTTGCAAGCTGAAGATCATCTGCTCACTGCATTGACAAGTTTACAATGATCATCATTGCAGAGCTTAGAATAAATAATTTGACACTGTGTGTGTGTCCGTAGAGTAAAAATAAATTAGAGCTGCTTCACTGGGGGGAGAAGGGAATAACATCTGCGGGTAAGTGCTGTGTTGGTGTTTTGGGGGAAGGAGGGGAATACAATTTGAGGCTCAGCAAGTCCTGTGTTTGCCCCACTGAGCACGTGCTGGCCCTCCTGCCTTCCCCGTGTAATAACTATTAGCCAAGGCCTTTAATAGCAGACCCCACTAATTAAAGATTTATTTATTTATTGAAACTAATTAGTTAGGGAGGTCACAGGGGCCTGACGGGGCCAGCACATGCTCAGTGGAGCACAGGCAGGACTTGGCTCCTATGTTTGGCCCTGTATTTGCACAGAGCATGTACTGGCTCAGGCCCCTGCAACCTCCCTAAGTAATTAGTTTCAATAAATGAAGCTTTGTTTATTTATTTATTGAAACTATGTATGAATTCGTGGTGTCTACTATTAAAGGCCTCGGCTAATTAGCACAGGCTGTAATTAATTTGTGTCTGACTTTCCCCATTACAAGATTCCTTACTTCAGCTTGACAAAGCACTACAACACAGCCTGTGGTCAGCAGCTCACGGCCACCGTCCGGGCCAGGCGCTCCCGAAGGTGGTTGGCAAAGTCAACCTGCGTCTGGGACAGGACCTGGTTGATGATGGTCTTCGGCAGCCAGCCCTGGAGAGGAGCAGACACAGCCCGTGAGTGGAGCCTGCCTCGAATGCGAGTGCTGCTTCAACTTTGAAACGTTCCCTGCGACACGTACCTTCAGGTCAATGCTGAGAAGCCATATGAGCTTGGTTTGCGAAGGACGGCCGGGCAGCGGGCGCAGGATCATACATGTGGGACCGTTCTCAGCTCTGTGAGGGGACAGGAGGGCACGTGTTAGAAAGCAACGTCTGACCTAGACTCGCAGGTACAGCCGTGCCGAAGCACTTTGTGAATTAGGGTTTCCTTCACAGTTCCTGTCTGAGACAAACCCAATTACTCTGAGACGATACTAAGAGCTACTGTGTGAATCTTTTCATTAAACACCCCTGTGAGTGAGCACAGAAGGTGATTACCTTATAAATCCCTCCTGTTCTGGCATAGCTCCGTATTTTGTGGACATGCCAGCCAGGACACAGGTGGAACCACGTCTCTTAGCACACCGGACGCTCACAAAGTCCCGCGGTCCCACAATGTTACCGGGGGTAGCGGCTGCCTTCTCGTGGGTGATCACCGTGTCCTTTCCAATCTTCTGGAGAATCTGGACAGTTCAGAATTAACATGTTAATTTGAGGTATTTATTGCAAACACAGCTACAAGCTAGCTTTGCTTACTGCATGTTCAAGTACATGCTCTTAGAAAAACTCAGTGCCTGTAGTGAGAAAAATTGCAACTATATGCTTCATCCCAGAATACAGAACATTAATTTTCAATCCCTGAAAAGGGAAGGTGTTTCACTTATTCCAGACAAGCTGTGGAAAAGCAAAATGCTCTTCCCTGCACGTTGGGCTACTGTGCTATTTCTCCTCCAGTAACAGTGCAAATTTAACAAGAGCTGGCCCGCTGCCTTGAAGCACATTCCCTACGGAACAGGTAACACACAGCGCTCCCTGGCAGACCGGCTGTTACAGGCTCACTCCTGCTGCACCAGCAGCACCATTACTGCAGCACAAACTCCACGCCTGCAGTTGGAACCGGACAAGATAAAGTCTGCTTTCTCGTTTCCCAAGGACCGGGTGGAGAAATCCCCGTCCTGCTGCTGTGATGGGCAAAGCGGTTCCTTGGCCTTTCTGACACCAGAGCGCAGCGCGCAGCGGGAAGCCCCGGCTGAGACAGGTCTGACATGCGCTTCCTACCTTGACTTCTTTGACGTTGGGGTTCCAGTCTCCCATCTGCTCCATGTTGTCCACCAGCTCACTGTACACCGTGTCCAGGGGCTGGTCCACCACCACTTCGAGTCGGAAGACCTTGCCCACGTCCGGGAGCACCTTGCTCAGCACTTTGTCTCCGTTATCCTGGGAGAGGGGAAGGCAGAATGAGTATCACAAATATTTACAGGAGGACCATGTCACTCTGCTGCAAAGCAGAGCACCTACCACCACCGTCTCTGTCTTCCAGCCGTCCTGGTCCCCGAGGATGCTGAGCGATTTCTGGAGGGCTTCCTCTCCTTGCTTGATATACGACATTTCCATCTCGCTGAAGGGCTTCTCCTCCAGCCTCGAGCCTGCACGGGATCGGACAAAAGCAGGAGTGAATGTAAGAACATCGCACGGTTCACTAACACATCCTAACGCCAGATAAGCTTTATCTACATCAAATACACTTCCCCGCACCCAGGGGCCGGGGAGTAAACTGAAGTCAACTCAATTCCCATGCTCTCCTGCCTTCGCCTTTTGTTTAGCAAAAGCCCAGGCACCCCAAGAGGAGATTTTCCTCCAACCACTCTCCCGAGCCCTGACCTGTGACGGTCACCACCCGGTGGGAAGGGCCAGACCCCCCCTCTGCTGGTCACTTACTGAGCAAGGAGCTTCTTCTGCGGACCTGGTTAATCCAGGCGCTGGGTCCCGTGCTGCGGCAGGCCAGCTTGCTCAGCTCCTGGCTGATGGCCACAGCAGCTTGTCTTCTCAGACCTGAGAGCGGAGAGAGAGGGTGTCACTCCCCAGCACCAGGCACCGTGCTGCAGAGGGTTTGCTTTTTTTTTTTTTTGCAGTTTAAACATACAACGTTGAAAAAAATCTCTGCTTGCTGCCTTTGCTGAAGTCCCTACAGGCACAGGGAGCAGCTGAGCACCACCGCGCTGTGCTTGGACAGAAGCTGTCCCGCACAACCCGGGCTTTGCTCCAGGTCGGAGCCACGCAGCACGTGAGGAGTGAACGACAGTTGTAAAAATACCGAGGAGCAACCGTGCGGGTGCCCAGGAAAGGCCACAGAAGTGGAGTACAAGAATACAAAATCCTCGTAGCCAGTGGGAGCGTTACCTACAGCTACGCCCCGCGTTCAGCAACGGCACCCAGCCATGGAGACAGTAAAACACGAAACCCAGAAAGCCACAGGGCATGGGGTGGGGAAAGCATCCCCGGAGCCCCCAGCCTCCTCCTGCCCTGTGAACCCCCAGGCTCCCCCAGCCCCGCATCCCGGCGTCTCGGCCCCTCACCGGTCATGTTGCGCAGGTGCTGGTAGGAGATGGCGGCGCAGAGCTTGAAGGTGGCGGGCAGCATCTCCCTGGTCCAGACAGAGCCGTGGGCTGCGGGCGGGTGTCTCTGCAGCGAGCGCTCCTCTGCCCCAGCTCTCCGGGCGCTCGGCCTTAAATACATCGGCTGAAGGATGCTGGCTTGTCAGCAGGGAGATAAGAGCCATCACTTACGGCAGGGCCCCGGGGGCCAAGGCCAGACCCGGCTCCTCACGCATCTGCCGGGGGCTGTGGGTCACCACCAGCGCGTCCAGATGCACGCAGAGGGGCGGGCGCATGCTCGTACGGCGCACTGGCACGATACAGCCCGGCCAGCCCCCACCCAGCCGTGGGGGGCACAGGCAGCTCCCGAAACAAGGCGAGGGCAGGAGAGCGAGGTGCAGCCTCCCTGCTCAGCTCGTACGGTGCTTTGCGGGCGATCCCCGTGCTGGGCACAAACCTGGGGACCACGGCACGGCTGCCCCCGCACGGGTCATCAGCTGTGGATAACAAGGGATAACAATCAGCTATGACAGGTAACGACAGATAAAGGCGGATAACAACGGATAATAACAGATAACAACAGATAATGATGGACAACACTTCACAGCACAACCATCCCAGAATAAGCAGAACCAGGCTCAGCCCAACCTCAGCTAATGCTGGACAGAAGAACCAGGGCAGCCTGTGTCCCCCCTCCCCAGGAGCAGACGCCACCGCAGAGCCCTGGCCGTGCCGGCACGTCAACAGCCCCAGTGACCAAACCCCACAGAGTGGGACCCCCCCCCCGCATCGCCGGCACCCGCAAACGTGCATGGCACCGGTGAGCACCCAGGATGGCTGCGCACGGCAGGGCAGCACTGTGGATGCTTTATGCGCGTCGCATGGACACCGACGTTTTGGAGGGTGCGTAGTCCTCCGCTTCGCCCCGCAGAGCCCCACACTAATACAGTCTTTCAGCCTATAGAACGTTGGATATTAAGTGTATTAAGCTGCTGAGCCTGGGGCTGGGAGCGAGGGGCAGCCCCCGTAGCTCCCCCAGAGGCCGGTTTGTCTGCACGGGGCTGGGAGCGGTGGGCGACGGCAGAGCAGCGATAACACTCAAGGATGAAATGACATTTCTGGGATGAGTTACAGCCCCAGAGCCCCGCGCTCCCAAGAACCCGTGAATCACCAGCTGCTTCCTTTGACGTCAGCCCCGGCACCCTCCTGCGGGGAACCTGACCTTCCTCCCTGCTGTTGCAACAACTTGGCCAAGGGGGAGGTCAGCCGCTCGCTGCGCCGGCGTCTCAGCCCTGGGGAGCCCCTCGCATCCCCCAGCCCCCGAGAGACGATTTGGGTCCTACCTGCCATCCAGGAATGGTCCCGCTGCTCCCCGGGATGGCTCCTCTCCATCGCTCTTCTCCACCACATACAAGAGAGCCCTCGCATCCACGCTGGCGATGTGCAATTAGATGGAGGCGCTGGTGGGACCAGGAGGAAGCCAGAAGCTGCACCATCCCCTTCCCAAACATTTACTGGGAAATCCCTCCTTGCCGAGCGGTGTGGCAGCCCCACGCAGGTGTGCTTCCCGGGGCCCCACCACAGCTCTCCCCCCAGGAGAGCGGCTGAGACCCTCCATCAAGGTGCCTCACCCCCGGCCCCCCCTGCCCTGCTGGGGACGCAGCCGGGGCAGCCCAGCCACGGGATGCAGCACCAGGGTGGCAGGGAGACCCCCCGGCTGTGATGCGGCCGGGACCGCTGTTGTCCCAGAGGGAGCAGCCGCTCCTGGGCGCAAGGCCTCGGCACAAGGACACGCCGTTGTTTGTGAGAAGAACCAAAACAGCCGGGGCAGAGCCACCCCTGCGGCTCCGGGCTGGAGGGGAGCCGAGGGGCACAAGCCCCTCGGGAGGGGACACAGGGACGGTCACGCTGCGCCATGGTGCACAAGGCGAACGCTCTGGGTGGCCGGTCCCTGGAGGGGCACACTGACACCCGCAGCCTGCCGGGAAGCTGTGCCAAAAAGGCGCTCAGGACCCTCAGGAGGGTCTGGCTAATTGGCATCACCCCCCCGCCCAGACCCTCACCAGCTCCTGATGTCACCGTGGCATCTCCTCCAGATGTCCCCGGGGGGGTCCCACGCTGTCCCCTGCTGCTGGGCTGCCCGCTGCGTCCCCCGAGCCTGCAAGGAGAAGGGACGGCAGCCTTCCCGCGGCACCGGGGATGGCACCGCGGTGCAGCAGGGCTGCGTGTGGCTGCAGGCGTCGGGGACGGGATTCAGGTCGCAGCACCCACCTCGGGCACCGGGAAGGCGCCTCTCCCCCAGGGCAGGGGGGCGCACGGCTGGTCTGGCCGGCGGACCCCACGCGTGCTCCAGCTCCGCTCGGGGCAGGATGAGGCCACAGCCACAGCTCGGACCTGCCCCCACCCTCGGCTGGCGATGCCAAGCCGGGCCATGCTGAGCTGGAGGTGATGAGGGGAAGGGGGGTGCGCGGCCGCATCCTGCGCACCAGCAAGGGGACACCCGGGAAGATGACATGGCCCCGCTCCAGGATGGGCACCCAGCACCCTCCCATCCACATCCCGTGGGGGCAGGGGGAGGGAGAAAACACTGGGGGAGGCAAAACAGCCACAAAAGCCCCCGCTGAGCCCCTGTCCCCCATAAAACACCCCCCCCATCCCCGTGCAAAGTCACCACACGGCTCCATTTGCAGCTTTTTAGCTTAAAAATGTACATCCAGGCGCTCAACGTACAAATATTTACAACTGTTTACAAATGTACAAAACCGGATCGAATGTAAACCAAAGGTGCCGGAGGCAGAGACTCACCAGGGGCTCAAAGGCACAGGGGCCCGGGCACCCGCAGCACGGCCCCCCCCGCCCACACGTGCTGTTCCTTGCACACCCACATGCACCGTCCCTCGCACACACACATGAACTGCCTGTCCCTTGCACACCCAGCCCCGGGACAAGGCTGGGGCACCCCGAGGCTGCCCTGAGCTGTCCCACGAGGACGGAGGGAGCCCCCTGCCCACCCCCATTCGAGAAAATTCCCTTTTCTGAGCTTGTTTCACATTGTGGCGGCCGCAGCAGGAGGGGGGAGGCTCTGTCGGGGTGACCCCGTCCCTCCTGCTGCAGCACGGCCGGGGAGAGCCGGGGTGTCCCCCCACTCCAAGGCTGCCTTTGTTTCTATTTGGAGAGCGCAGATAAACCCGCATCCGCTCCCCCCCCACGCCCGCAGAGGTCGCACACCGAGCCACCGAT
>VZSZ01009224.1:5027-28258 GCA_013398815.1 Ibidorhyncha struthersii
GGGAGCGGCCCTTGGCAGGACGTCGTGTTTAGAAGCTTACGGGAAAGGGAAATCACGATGTCATCTCCCGTCTGACCAGGAAACGCAGGTTTCCTTCCCTTCGGCTCGCGCAGGAGCCTGGGAAGCTGCTTCTCAGGGAGCGGGTGGGGGAGCAGTAGCCAGATGTGGCGGCAGGGGGCTGGGGTGGGATGGAGCGCCACCATCCCCGTGAGCACAGCCTGGCCTGCTGTCTCGTTTGTCCCCGCTGCTGTGTGTGGCTGCTGGCTAGTGCCAGCCTGTGCGTGCACCTTGGCCAGCCGTGGGCACTACGGGGACTGGGAGTGCTGTGAGGGCTTTGCCGTGACCCTGCCGTGGCCTGTCGGCAGGGCAGCAGCCCCCTTCCCCTCCCCTGGCCGTCGTTCAGCCCCTGGCTCCCGCCTGATGCTCGCTGGTGGCTTTTCTTCACCCGTTCATTAGTGCTCTTGGCAGGGCCCTCGAAGTCCTCTCTGAGCGCGGACGCGCGCATGCAATTAGTGAGTGGGGCACCTGATGAGGTCATGCCGAACGGAGCTGGGGTTTTCAGCCTGGCCCCTGGGTGACTGGGGCTGTGACTCAGCCTGCCGGCCGCCCTGCCCGCTTAGAGGTCCCGTTTCTCCTGGGCGGCCCCCTCGCGCTGCCCCTGCAAGGGTGGCTTGGCTTCATCCAGGCAAGTCCCTCCTCCCGCACCGCACACGAGCTCACCGCCTGTCTGTTTGCGCAGCGCAGGGAGGGGACAGGCGTGGGGCTCGTCTGGCGGAGGGAAGGGTGCCCTGTCTGCCTGCGGGGTACCCGGGACTCCCCTGGGCATGGGGCGGGCAGTGAGACCCCCCGTGGGGTTGCTGCCGTGGCAGGGGGTTCCTAGGCTCCTGCCCTTCTCCACGTTCCTTGGTGACTCACGCGTTCCTCACGGGGAAGGCGGATAATGCCGGCTGCTCTCCTGGGCCGGGTGGTCTCGGAGGAGCCCATTGGCCCCATTCCTACACTGCAGTGGTGTGATTCCCACCGTGCTTCCAGTCCCCCACGCCTTTGTGCACTGGTCGGGGCAGAGTAGCTGGAGCTGTGCCACAGCCGGGCCCTGGGGACCGGCCGGGCCGCAGGTGTTGGCGGAGGAAGCGGTCTCCAGCAGCTTCCCTGGGCAGAGGGATGCGGGGCTGCGGCGAGGGCTCTGTGCCGGGGAAGGGGACCAAACCCACGTGTCTGGGTGCCGGGCTGGCACTGAGTCGTCTTGCGGCTCTGTGGCCCAGGTGCTGCTGGCAGGGGTTGTTCTTGGTGGCGGGTGGCTGTGGGTGCTTGTGCCCGTGTCCCTTAATCCTATTGGGAATGGTGGGCTGTGGCCGTACTGCTCGGGGGCAGACAGCAGCAGATGTGAGCCCTCAAGGAGCTAAATCTGCCCCTGGGACCGGGGGCCAGAGCAGCTTCGCCCCATCTGCCATGAACATCCCTCCGCTCGGGCTTGGGGGGAGGCAGCTGCTGTGGCACTGCGGCCTCGGATTTAATGGCAGGGGACTTTGCTCCCTGGGCTCTGCTGGCACGGCCCTTATCTCTGTGGAGCCTGGCTGCTGTTTGTTTTCGCTGCGGGAGAGAGGCAGCGGAGTGGGAAAGTTCAGCCGGGCGGTGGGTGGGTGGGCGGGGGGAGAGATGGGGGGAAGGGCAGGGACCTGGGGGCAGCACTGACCTTCAGCGCAACGCCGGGGGTCCGGCCGAGCCCTGGGGCACGGGGACATCTCGTGTCCCCCTTCAAGGTGGCTGCCGTTACTCGGGCACAGCGAGGAGCTGGGGGGCTGCCCTGCGGTCCCGCCGGCTCTCCCAGGCTCCGTGAGCTGGGGTGGCGGAGACGGGGGCTGCTCCCTTCCCCCCTGCCATGGGCCCGGGAGCCGCTGGGTGAAGCGGGAGCCTGCTGGCCGCCGGAGCGCGGCCTGTCCCGGGAATGCTCTGGCCCCGTTCCCAGAATCCGGCGCTGGGTGTTTGTTTGCCGCTGCGCCCCTGAGGACTGGAGCTACTGTGGCAGGAAGCGGGAACGCCGGGGGGAGTGCGGCCGGCCAGCGATGTGCTCTGAAATCCCTTTGTCCCTGCCGAGCGCTCAGCTGCGAATTCCCACCGAGAGCAGAGAGAGCCGCCTTTGTGCTGCTGAAGGGCTCCCGACATGTGAATCTCCTGGGCCCGGGGGCTGGGGGCGCGAGCCATGGGGCTGGCGCAGAGGGGTGGCAGGGACGCCGCGGCTGTCCCCAGGGTGGGGGTGACCCATGCGGCGCTACCAGTGGGAGTGGGGCCGTTGGGGCATCCTAGGGCGGTTGGATGCAGCAGGGTGCTGCTGGCAGGACGGCTCTGGGCCTGTGGCCGTCCCCCTCGGGGACTGCGGGGGGATGGTGTCCACCTGGAGCCTGGTGGCTTAGCCGCCTTTCTGCCGGGAGGGGGGATGCTTGTCCTCCCCTCCCCGAAAGCACTGGGGGAGTCTCGGTCTCCCTTCCACTTGTGGCGGTGTTGGATGCTCCCTCCAGCCGATGGAGCAGCCAGCGCTTCTCCAGCCGGTGCAGAGGGTCGGCAGCTCTGCCGGATTGCCGGGAGGGAAGGAGCTCCTCCCGTGCTGCGTCCCAGCCGTGCTCAGGAGAGGAGCGCGTGGCCCCCGGGAGGACAGCTGCCCCACAGCCGGATTGCTGGCATTCCAGCAGAACAAGCCTCGCTCTCTGTGGCCGACCCCACGCTGCTCCTCTCTGCCGCTCGGCTGCCTCTCCCTCTTTGTCCCGCTGGGGCGGCCAATGGCACCGATCTGGTGATCTCAGCTGTCAACAGACCCCGTCCCCGGGGGATCGCCCACCATGTTTCGCAGCCCCCGGCTGTGTCTGGACCCGTCCTTCAGACCCCATTGGTGTCGTGCGTTCTTGGCCCCCTGCCCTCGCTGGGGGGAGGACAGGCGGCCCCACCCAGCCCTTATCGCCCTCCTTATCCTCCTGGCTGGCTGCTGGCCCCGTCCCTTATAAGGTGCGGTGCCGCGTCCCTGCCTGCGTCTCCGCAGGTGACTCCCCTCTCCGGGGGAGGCTTTCCCAATGGAGCCACGTGGCCTCCGTCCCCGGCACTGGGGGTGGCAGATGAGGTGGGCCAGACGGCCATCCCGCTGCTGGTCCGACCAGTTGGGCGCGGCGGGCGGAGGCGAGCGGCTCCCTTCCTGCTGCTCTCGCCGGGGCGCCCGGGGCACAGCTCCCCCTGCGGAAGGTGGGGCTCCATGGGGCAGGTAGGCGCCCAAGGCGGCGTCCGACCCGCCTGCGGGAGCAGCCCTTTCCCGGCCAGGGAGGGCCCACTGGCCGCTCACTGCCTGTTCAAAGTCTGTTGCGCCTGCACTCCGTAACCCGCCTGCAGGGAGAGCCCTTCCCGGCGGGGCCGGGGGCTGAGAAGGCCACCGCATCCCTCAGCGGGAGTTGGGGGAGCCTCTCCCCCGCAGCGGGGTCTGTCAGGGCTGGGGCAGAGCAGGCTGGGGAGCGTGAGCGAGGTGGCTCGCACAGCCCGGAGGTGAGGAGGCATCTGTCCAGGTAGGCAGGTCTGCCTTTGGCACAGTGGGAGTGGGCAGCGCGGGCTGCGGGCACAATCTCACCTCTAGGGTGGTGGGATGGAAACGGCCATGGCCAAAACCCTCCGTCACACATGTGGGAACATGGGAGCTGCTGCGCACCGTCACCCGTCCCACTTCCCCTGTGGCCTGAGGGCTGCTGTGCCCTCCTGAACTGCCCACAGCAGCAGACGAGGTGGGGATGAGCCTGGTCCCGTGGGCTCTCTGCCCGATAGCCCGCTGGCTCGCTGCACCTCGGCTAGCGCTGGTGCTTGCCGCCTCGGGCAGGCTGAGGTCTAAGGGCTGGTGTGTGAGCCTGGACCCTGCGCTGGGGGTGGGGTGGACATATGCCAAAGATGTTGGCGCATTTATTTTTTAGCTAATTGAGACTGACCAGAAGCCTGTGGTGAATTAGTGGGGCTGTGGACCTGTGCAGAGCGAGGCGAGCATAATGCACTGCGGGCGCTCGGACAATTGCAGGCTTGAATTATTGATGGCATTCCTGTCTTTTTTTTTTTTTCTCTCTCTAAGTGCATCATGATAGGCAGCTGGAACCAGGAGAATTTGTTGCTTTCTCTCTCTTGGACAGGGGGTCTGGCACTGAGCGGGTTGGTGCTCCCTTTGCAGGGCGGGCAGCCAGCTGGCTCTCCTTGCGGTCCCTCGCATCGGCGGGGCAAGGCGGATGATTTGAGCCATGCTGCCATTTTTCCTGTCTGGTGGGTGCTGGGGACTGCGTGGGTGCAGGAGCAAATTCCTTGGGCAGCGCATCCCTTCTCACCACCCTGACCAGGGGGTCTGCCCTGGGAGCCCGGAGCTCCTGGTGTCCCCACAGGGGCTCAGCCAGCCTGGGCGAGGGGCTGGGTCCCTCCTGGCTCTGGTCGTGGCCAGCGGTGATGAGTTGGAGGACGGGGGGCTGCCAGGGGTGTCTGGCCGTGGTGACAAACCTTGCCACTTGCTTAACAGATTCCCTGGGTGACACAAACATGCAGTAAAGCTGCGGGGAGGGCTGGGACTTGGCGGTCAGAGCTGGTGTGACCCTGTCCCCCCCCGCGGTGGCAGAGCGCTGTTGGGACCGAGCACCTGGTGTGTACCTGCAGGGAGCCGGGGCAGGGCTGGTGTGGCAGAGGTGGCTTCTGGCTTTGTAGGTGCTCGAGTTGAACTTTACCCAAAATCCTCTGTGCTGAAGGAGTGGCCTTAGCTCCAGGGATCCCAGGACCTTTGGGTGATAGCTCTCTGGGCGCATCGCGGCATGGAGCAGGGCTGGAGCGTGTCCTTGGAAAGACCCAGGCAGGGGGCTGTGCACTGGAGATCCCCTGGACAGGTGGGTGCTGCCTGTTGAGCCTCCTGCCTGTGTCTTATCTGCCACATCTTGTCCCATCTCCCTGGCCTGCGGTGGTGTACCATTCCCCATCTGCTGGCGTGGTGCGGGCCCTGGGGTGAATCTCTCTGACTGACAGGGAGGCACTGCTGGTGGGAAACCTTCAAGGCTTGAACTCCATCCCCCGGCAGAGGAGGGTGCAGGTGAACTCTAGGTGGGTATGGCTGTGGTTTGGCCCTGGAAACTATTTTTCCAGGCAAAGGATTTGTTCTGGGGGAAGGCAGTTTCCCCTGAAAAGGAGGGGCAACAGGTTTGGGAGGAATGTGCCATGTCAAAGCTGCCCCCAATAGAAGAGCTTTGGAGGGCTTGCTCAGGGATTAGGGTTTTTTTCAGGCTACTACCAAGCCTTTAGTCCAGCTGGGAAGATTTTGGCCCATACCTGCATAGGGAAGCTCTGTTCACGCAGATTGGCTGGTGGCTGCCTCCCTGCCAGCAAGGGGGCTCTGAAGGCACTGTGCGTCGGACATCTCTGTGGTGGACCTGCTCTGGCTTCAGGACCTCTGGAGCACAGCACGAGGTTGCGTTGGTGGCAGGAGATTGGGACATGAGAAGGCTGGAGGGATTTGGATGTAAAGCTTTCTGGGTAGCTGTGTTGGTCCCTGGAGGTCCCTTCTTGCTGATAGCCACAGGGGAAGTCCTCTGGTGCGTCTCCTGCCCTGGGGCAGAAGCTACTCCGGGGTGCATTTTGTCTTTAGGCTTTTTTGTTTTGCCCTGAATGAGCCAGCTGAAATATTTTTGGCTTGCTGGGGTTTTTAAGTAACGGGTGTGTCAGCAAGTGCCTCTCGCATGATGAAAAGGCTTTCATGCGGCCGTCCTCAAAGATGGTCAGGGTCTGGCTCTGGAAAAATGCTCTGTAGTTGTATCTTCAGAGGCTGGGGAGGAGGAGGGGGGACGGGTGCAGAGCGATCCCTGGAATTTCACCCTTGTGGGATCTGGCGTACTTGGCTTCGAGCTGTCACAAGCATCTTGCTGGCCGGGGTGGCCGCTGGGGCTCTCCTCTCCTCTCCCCTCCATGCTGCGCTCTGAGGATGGCCGGTGCCTGAGTTGGCATTGGGAGGCGGCGAGGGGCCGTGCTGTGTCCAGGAAGCCCCTGTCCCTGAAATACTGGTGTGTGAGCCACTGCAGGAGGGACTTGGGGCAGATTCTCTGCAGCTGGGGATGCATAAGGCTGGGTGGTTGTGAGGGTTGTGTGTCACCCAGCTGTAAGGGAAGGGCTGTGCTCCAGCCTGGGACGGCGCTGTCGTGTGTCTGCGGGCAGAGCTGGGGACAGCGCCTGCTAACTTTGCTGGACCTGGCACTGCCTCTCGGTAATTATGTCTTTAATCCTGGGTCGATGAAGACTACATGGCTGGAACAAGAGCAGAGGGAGGTGGCGTGTCCTGGTGGCAGAGGCCCCAGGAGAGCTGGGCGAGCCCCCGGGGCAGCGGGTACCCTGTTCTGATGGCACCTCTCGCCTGTGGTGGAGCTGTGCCTGCTGTCCATGCATGCAGGGCAGGCTCCAGACACTTAAAGAATCGTTACCCAGTGCTTAACATGGCCTGATCCTGTGGAGAGACCCTCAGGTGGCCACTCTGGAGCATCAACCGGCTGGTGTCAGTGGGTCTGCAGAGCCATGGGCTTCACTCAGCCTGTGACCACAGCCTGGCTGCCCCGAGGGGACGGGCGCCCTGAAAGCCCCTCGGCTGCCCCCTCTCCTGGAGGCTTTCTGCTCTGACCTGGTGGCCCAAAGGGGAAGGGAGGGGGTCTTGTGCGTGTTCCTGCACCTCCCCCTGCCTGGGCTGGAGGGGCTTCTGTGAGCTCAGGGGGACACGGAGAGCCAGCGGGCGAGAGACCTGTCCTGTTCCTTCCCCTGCTCTTGTGTTTACTCCCTGCGGAAGGGACGGGAAGGAAACAGCCTCGCAGCTGCTCTGGCCCCTTATCGGGGGCCCTTCACTGCCCTGCAAGTTTCATTGTTAGCTTCCACATTCTCCGGGACGGGTTCCCATGGGACGTGCAGAGATGGGGTCTGGGCACTGTGTTCCCAGGGGACATGCAGGGATGGGGTCCCGGGGCTGGGGGGTGCTGCTGGCTGCGGGGCCTGCCTGGGAGCTCCACGGGGCTGGACGAATCCCCTGGGGTTGCTGTCTCTCCTTTGTGTGCCTTCCTGCGGAGGTGAGCCCGGCTGCTCGAAAGCAAGTGAGCAGGGGCTCAGCGAAATCCCTCCTTGAAGCCAGTGTGCTGGCTCCTTCCTCATGTACCCCAAAATTCTGCCTCTTCTGCGTAGGGAGGGTTGAGCGCAGTCTGGGCAGCCATTACATAGCAGCACAGCTACTTGGGCACAGTCATGTCATGGAGGATCCCCTCTCTGTTGGGGGGGTTCCTTTCCTTAGAAGGGCTTGGTGAAATACTGCTCTGGAAACGAATCACAACAAGCCATCAGGGCTTCTGGCTGGGGTTTTGGATGCTCCAGTGGTGTAGGGTGTCCTTGTGGTAGGAGCAGCCCCTGACCTGCTAGAGAAGTCTGGGATGCATCAAGGAGATGGGACGGGGTGGTTGGTCCCGGCTGCCTTTCCCCCAGTACCGGGCTGGCTGTGGTAGGACTCCACGGGGCTGAGCCCTGCAGACTTTCTCCGCATCCCCGTGGACTGACGGTGACCTCCAGCCAGTCCCAGGAGGCAGTGGGTGGATGCCCACCAATGGTGGGGAGTGTTTGACTCAAGGGTGAGAGTTGGGATGTGTCAGCACCGTTCCGGGAGGCACTGAGCCTCTCCTTCAGAGGATTGCTGTTGCAAATCCGTGGGGCAGGTGAGACCTGGGAGCAGCAAGGGTCAGAGCTGTCCCTACATTTCCATACAAGGCTTGGGGAGTCAATCTGTTGAAAAAAGCCTTAGGGCATACCTGTTGCAAGGTGGGAGGAGTGGAAAGCTGCATGCATGAGCTGGGAGTCATGTCTGGAAGCCTCCGAAAGCCTGCTTGGGCTGCTGAGCCAAGAGCGGTGGGCTGCGTTCCTCCTGGGGTGTGGAGTGGCCGGTGAGCGTTCCAGCCTGCCTGGGCTGGGGCAGGGCGCTGGGAGCTGCAGCGGGTCTGGAGCAGCTCTGCCCGTGCCATGGCTTTGTCTCTTGCCGGGCACCGCATGGGCACGAGTAGAACTGGATTTTTTTATTGATGAAGGCAGATTACAGGGTGGCGGCGACCAGATGTTAAAGTGTGCTGCAGGCGGCCTCCAAAACGCTTGGAAAAAATCCACCCTGCTTTGCTGGGCCCAGTCGTGGTGGTGCCACGGTGTCTGATACGCACCGGGGCTGCCTGTGTCCGAGGGAAGCTTCCGAGGGGCAGAGCGACTGGGAGAAGTGGACTCATTGGGAGCTGGGGAGGCATTTCAGGAAGAGTTTGATCTGGATACATTTGAGATAGTGTGGGAAATTAATAAGAAAAAAAACAAAAAGCCTTCCTCTGGGCTCCTCTGAACCAGCATCTGCTGCAGGCTGGGACTGGAGGAGCAGGGCTGCCGGGGAGCCTGGGGCTGTGGGAGGCAGACGGGACAGGGCTCCGTGGAGGGGTGATACTGCCGGCCCTCTTGGTCCTGGGTCACCATTACAGCTGCACCGGGGCGGTGGCGCTGGGAGAGTGGGCAGAGCTGATGCTGGAGACCGTGGGAAAGCAGTTTCTGTGCCGGCTGCCTGGCTCGAACGAGTCCCCACACGCCTGCCATGACTGCACGGGCTTGGGAAAACCTCTGGCGGGCTTGCTGGGACTCGGCTGCACGGGGGGCGGAGGGCTGAGCCCTCACCACTCCCCTCTGCCTGTGCCGTTCCCCCATCGGTGGGGAACAGTCGGGGATGCCGGGGTCTCCAGGGAGCCGGGGGGGCTGCTGTGGGAGCAGCGCAGTGCTTGCCACCCCACCAGCCCTCTGCAGACACGGCTCCATCCCTCAGAGAAGAGCGTGTGGGAGAGAGGAGCCCGTTTCCCTGCTGTTCCCTGCACAGCCTTCTGTTTGGAGTGTGATTTTTTTGACCTCCTCTCCTGCTGTCCCTGCAGCTCTCTTCCCTCCTGCTTCCTCACTGTGGTGGCTGGGCTATTTCCCCCATGACTCTCTGCGTCTAGACCTGGCTGTCCCGTGCCTTTGCCAATCAAATCCGAACTTCCTCCTCTAACAGGTCTGTATGGAAGAATATTGCCTTTCTCTATCAAAATACGTTGATTGCGGTGTGCTTGTTCACTGTTCTCCTCTGGGAGGGGATGCTGGAGGGGTCCAAGGCGCTGCCAGTCTCTAGATCTGTGGGCTGAGGACCTCCTGGGGTGGCTGCGGCCCTGAGCGCCCTGCTGAGAGCCTGGAGGGTGGCGAGTGTTGGCCATAGTCAGAGGGGCTCATGGGGTCCCCTTTAGGGGGATCCCATCCCGCTTCATTCCCTTTCCTGGGTCACAAGGGGCTGTGGAGCTGGGCTCGCTCTCCACCTCTTACCACACTGGGGAGGAGGGAGCAGATAAGTGACAGAGCCCTCTCCTTCGGCCCTTCCCTGGGGTGTGGGTCACCTCTCACTCTGCGGGAGTGTCCCCTGTTGTGCCCCAGGATGTGCCCTCCCCTCCTGCCACCGACTGCAGGCAGATTTTCCTTGTAGGGGAGGTTTNNNNGGCAGATTTTCCTTGTAGGTGAGGTTTTCCTGCAGCCCGGGGAGGGCCCGTGTGGGAGGAGGGAGCAGACAGCGGCTCCTCTGGTGTGATGGGGGAGTCCCGTCTGCCCCCACAGTGCCATTTCCCCAAGCTTAAATGCTGGGGCAGGGAGCATCTCGAGTCACGCCTGCGGCTGTGCTGCTCTGAGACCCTCTTGCCGGCTCTCTGGTGGTGGGTGGGAATGGGTGTTAATGCAGTAAGATAATTTTTTTTCTTGTTCTGAGTATCTGTCTTAATGAAATCAGTCTCTTCTGACCGCTCTTCTCTCCTCCTCCTCCCCCCCCCCCAAATCACATGCAGTGAAGAGAGGGGCTCCTGCCCTTCTGGGTCCCTTTTCTTCCCCCCCCCTTGACACCAAGCCGCCTCCGCTTCTGCCTCCCTGTGCCCTCCGCCCCTGCCCGTCCTGGGCACCCGTCACCCATGGACGACTCGGAAGTGGAGTCGACCGCCAGCATCCTTGCCTCTGTCAAGGAGCAGGAGGCACAGTTTGAGAAGCTGACCCGGGCGCTCGAGGAGGAACGGCGCCATGTCTCAGCCCAACTGGAACGAGTCCGGGTCTCCCCACAGGACGCCGGCCCGGGCTTGGCCAACGGCACGCTCACCCGGCGGCACCAGGTAAAAAAAACCCTGGGCAGAGGTGGGTGCGGAGGCTCTCGGAGCCCCCGTCCGTGTCAGTCCTGCCTCGGTGGGGGCAGCCCCGGGCCCGGCTCCCCTCTGTGGGGATGTGAGATGGAGGAGGGCCAGGCTGGTCTTGGAACAGTGGTGGTGCTCTGTGTGCGCTGGGACTGAAGGTCATCTGGGGATGTGCAAACCTCCCGCGGCAGCAGGAGCCTTCTGGGGAGAAGGAGCCATCCCGGAGGGTCTTGCTGCCAGGTCAGCTCTGGTTTGGTTTTGTGAAGGTTGGAAGCTGTCTGTACTCAGTACCTGGGCATCTTTGCTCCCCATCCCGCTCCGCTGCTTGGAAGGTGGCCGAAATGCCGGGCTTGGTGTATAGCCATGGGGGAGCGTGTGTGTCTCCCTCTCATGTGACGATGGGCAAGGCCCTGCAGTCTCCGTCTGTACCCGCAAAGGGCCAAACCGGGGCCGGGAGAGATGTCTTTGCCCTACAGGGCTGGAAGTGTGGTTTCATCTGCCTTGGCTTGATGTCTCGCTCCTGTTCCAGCTTTGCTGGGCTCTGTTTTGGGGAGGGTGCTGGGAGGGCTGGTGTGTGGTGGTGTGCCGTTCCAGCAGGTGGAAAGGCAGGTGCTGTGGAAGGTGGTAGTGCTGGGAGAGACATGTGGGTCGGGCAGAAGGAAGGGGGTGGGCAGAGGAGTGCAAGAGAGTCAAACTGTAGCACTCTGCAATCAGCCGCCGAGCGTCTGTGCTGTTCCCTGGCAATCCTGGGGGGCTTCGGGGATGTTGATTGCAGCTCCTGCGTCAGAAGATGTGGAAGGTGTCCAGGGCCGTGCTGGGGAGCAGGGAAGGGTCATGGCCATTCTGTCAGGATCATGTGGACACTGTGGGAGAGCTGGGATGTCTGGAGGGGCACTGAATGGTCTGTCCTCCAACTCCTCCCCGGGCTGGAATGGGGGGTGGTTTGCTGCACGTTGCACAGACCCCCGAGGAGTGTGTTCCTCTCCTGGGAGTGACATGTGGGGTGTGTGTTGGGCGACTCTGTCAGATGCAGGGGATGGCCCGCTCGGAGCCTGGCAGGGAAGGTGGGGACATGGATATATGGGACCCCAGCGGTGGGAGATCAGTCTAGTAACAGGCCTGGTGTGGTGCTGTGTGTTTCAGAACGGCCGTTTCTTGGGCGATGCTGACCTGGAAAGGCAGAAATACCCAGATCTGAAGCTCAACGGGCCGCAGGTGAGGGGAGCCGAGTGCTCTGGCTGTGGCAGCCTGTGTGCTGTGTGGTGGGCGCAGGGGCAGTGCTCCCACCTGAGCTGGGGGAGCGGCACTTGTCTCTAATGTGGCTGCCCTGGCTTGAAGGGGCTTTGGGTGTGGGGTTGTTGGTACCCCTTCCTATGCAAGCGGGTATCGGTGCTCCCTGAGAGGCGAGATCTCTTGGCTGGCTGACTCCGGGGGGCGGCTGTGTCTGCTCACCGCCTGTCCCTTGCTCCCCTCAGGACCACAGCCACCTCTTGTACAGCACAATCCCCAGGATGCAGGACCCGGGCCAGATTGTGGAGGAGACGTACACTATGGAGGAGGACCCAGAAGGGGCCATGTCGGTTGTGTCTGTGGAGACGTCAGACGATGGGACAACCCGGCGTACAGAGACCACGGTACAGGCCTGGGGAGAGCATGGAGGGACAGGGCTCTGGCTAGGGATCGTGACAGCTGGGGTGCTGCAGGCGTGATGTCTGCCAGCTTGCCATGCCGTGAGCTGAAACAGGGCGTGAAATCTGCCTGAGTAAGGTGCTGGGCTGGAGAGGGAATTTGGGGACACAGGGGTGTGGTGGGTTTCTGATGGGAGTGTGTCCTCCGTCTGTTCCTCTAGGTGAAGAAAGTGGTGAAGACCGTCACCACCCGGACGGTGCAGCAGGTGCCGGTGGGGCCCGATGGGTTACCTTTGGAAACCTCCCCCGTCACCAGCAACTACGTCCAGACCATGGACAGGAACTTCCGCAAGAATGGCAATGGGGGCCCTGGTGGCTACCTGAGCCAGCCAGGCACAGCCACCCTCCCACGTAACTACCACTACCCCGATGGCTACGGCCGCCCCTACGAGGACGGCTACCCGGGCAGCGATCACAGCTACGGCAGCCTGTCCCGTGTCACCCGCATTGACGAGCGCTACCGCCCCTCCATGGACACCTACCGGGCCCCCAGCCGCCAGGACATCTACGGCCCCCAGCCTCAAGTGCGTGTTGGGGGCAGCAACATGGACCTCAACCACTTCCACCCTGAGCCCTACGGCCTGGAGGATGACCAGCGCAGCGTGGGCTTTGAAGATGTGGACTACGGGCTTATGTCTGACTATGGCACGGCCAGGCGGGCAGGGACCCCCTCTGATCCGCGGCGACGGCTCAGGTACGTAGTGGGAGGCACTGGGGCGGGGGATGCCATGGGGTCCCTTTAACTTCACCCCCTTCGGAGGCGGGAGGATCGCACAGACAGTACCATAAGCTGAGTCACACGTGGCTCATGCAGGAGAAAACTTGCATCCGCTTCTAATTGTCTGGCTAATTGGTGGTTAAAACTCAGTGCTAATTGAGCCAGTCCTCCTGCAGCAAGGAGTTCCACTGGGCGGTCAGATGTAGCCCCGGGCCCCTTCCCCTCCTGCTGGCGGCGGTGGGCTCCTCTGTGCCCAGCCTGGCGTCTGGCATACCTGGCTGCGTGTCCGGAGTCACAGCACCCTGGTGACGGGGCTGCCCCAAACCGAGAGCAGCCCCGCGGAGTGGCGCTGAGCCCGGGCTGTGGTGAGCGGTGCTGAGCCCCGGGAGGGTTCCTGCAGCTCCGTCCTCCCGCAGGGCAGGGAGGGAGAAGCTGCTCGACCTGTTTGGCAGTAGGAGCTTCTCCCCCTCCTTTGTTTGCGGGCGATGGTGGCTCCTCCAGCCTGGCTGCTGCGCGTCTGCCCGTCAGGCTGGCCGCCCTTGGGCAGCCCGAGCAGGGTCTTGGTGGTCCTTCAGCTGCGCTGCCGGGCATCCTGTGGTGGTACGTGCCTGAGGCCGCGACTGCTGTAAGCTGGTGTCTTGTGCCAGCCGTGCCTCTTGCGCCAAGGCTGCCACTGCCTGCCTGAGCCTCTCGGCTGGCTCTGCTGGGGTTTGGGGGGTGCTGGAGCAGGAACGGAGCGAGGGGCTGAGCCTGGGCGCCAGAGATGGGGAGGGGGCTGTGTCAGCAGGCTGGGATGGATGTCCATCTCCTGAGTGCCCTGGGGCAGGGGGATGGGTAAGGCCGAGCACAGGCTGCTTATGCCCCTAGGGCGTAAAACAGAGGGGGGTGGGGGGGACACAACCCGAGGGAAAGTGGGCTCTCTCCAGCCCCTGCCCGAGATCCACCCCTCCTGAGGCACCGTAAATCCACAGTAGCTCCTGGCTGCGGAAGGGACTAAAGGAGGAGCTCTGTCCTTTTGGCTTTTGCCAGCACAAGCGTTTCTGTTGCTGTGCTGAACCAGTCGGGGCGGTTGTTCACCCGGGTTGATTTCCCCATCCCGCCGCGCCTTGTGCGGCTGGAGGGCAGGCAAGGCTGCTGCCCCCACTGCCTGCACCGGCAGCTTGCGAGAAGCCAGCGACAGCAGTTTCATTGCCTGCCCCTCTATGAGCAGCTTGGGCAGGAGGGGTTAAGCAGGCGTGTCTGACCTGTGGCTGCTCCGCTCCAGCCTGGGGCCATGGAGGGAGCAAACACCAGCCGAGATTGAGGCTCTGCTGTGCAAACCTCCCCTGGGCTCGTGTCCTGCCCAGCACACAGGGGCAGGAACCCTCCCTGGACGGCCCAGGCTGAACGGCTCGGCCTTTCAAACCACAAGTCCTCTCTGCTGGGCTGGATGGCGTCTGTGCTCCTTCTGCCCCTCCAGATCCTGGAGGACAGGAGTTCCAGGAGCCAGATGCAGGAGCTGCAGCCGGGTGGGAGACCAGGGGACTTGGGTCACAGCAGAGGGAGAAGGTCCCACTTCAGGCACGGCCAAGGAGCAGCCCTGGTGGAGATGTCACCTTGTCCTGCAGGGATGGTGCAGGGGATGGAAGATGAGTTGGTGTGGCCTGTGAGCAGGCTCTCCCTCCCCAGGCAGACCGATAAAGATCGCAGCAATCTGTGGAATCCAGGCGCTGTTGAGCTTGGCTTGTCCCTGGCCTTCTCAGTTACCATCCATGCTCAGCCGCCGGGCTCGCAGGAATGGGAACAGGCGAGATCAGCATCCCCCCGCCTCAGAGATGTTTGTCTTGAGCAGGGGCCTGGCTGTTAATGACTTCCTTCAGGGAGGCAGGTTGCCAGGCGTGCGAGAGACGAAGGGGCGCGTTGGGCTGAGAGACGCAGCACGTGCTGGCTGCCATCGGCCACAGAGCGCGTGGGTCCCTTCTCCTGTGACTCTTCTCAGAGTTTCTTCTCTGAAGGGGAAGAGGGAAGGGGGGGTCAGCGGCAGCGCAGGGTGTGCTCCCCCTCCCTGCCAGCCCCGCCTCACCTGGAGGGGCTGGGGGGGTCCAGGACCCAAAGACCCTCATGGTGGGGCAAGGAGCTCCCTCTCAGGAGTCTCGGCGTGGGAGCGAGGTCAGCTGCCAGCCATGTTGACTAGGATCAGGTGGCTCATTTGCAGCACTGCCACTCGGCTGCATCTTGCTCCTGCCTTGTCCTCCTGCGGGGATGGCCGTGGTGGTCAGCGTGCTGCACTGAGCCCCATGTGCCGCAGCAGCGGGGAGCGACTTCCCAGAGCAGCCAGAGTCCTCGGCATCTCTTAGTAGCCAGGCCATGTGGCATCTCCCTGTGGGGACATGCTTGAAAGCCAGCCTCGCAGCCCGCTGCCACCATCCCTGGTGGCACCCTGCGGGCAGCTGTGGAGCAGTGCCTGAGGAGGATGTGGCTGTGGAGGTGCCTGCCACCTGGAGCTGGTGGTTTTGGCAAGTCCTGTACCAGAGGCTGTATGGGAAGCCAGGGCATAAGGAGCAGGACCTGCTACCGTCCGTGGTAGCTTCCCCTGGCTGTACCTGACCTGGGAGCTCAGAAGGTGGCACGCAGTCCCTGGGACAGCTGTGATCCAGAGGATGCTACCTTGTCCCAGACCGTGGCTGTGCGTCCCCGGTGCCCTGGCAGGGCAGGGGTGACGGCAGCAGTCAGGTCCCCTCCCATCCCCTTCTGTTGGAAACTGGTGGATTCCTCTGCCTGGGTGGGGGAATGATTATATTGCCGATGACTGCAAAGATAGGGCAAGAATCCGGGATTTTGTGTGGTGTATGTTCTGGGGGTGCTAAATGTCACGCTGGCGCATGGGGGACTAGTTGCAGCTCCCAAGTGCTCGTTGGGGCTCATTCCTGGTGCTGCTGGGTCCGTGGGTGAGCTGCTGCTCACCAGGGCAGGGCGTGTGGGGCCACGGCTCTTCCCCACTGCTGGGCTGGGAGCAGTGAGGTCCATCCCTGGAGCCTGGGTGTCTCTTGATGCCCAACTGAGCCTGTCCCCTGGATGGCAGTGCGACTTGCGTATATTGCTGGGCATCTGCAGGCAAGAGAGTTTGAGCCCCATCCTGGGTAAAAATCTTTGTTCCAGCCACGATGCTCTGAAATGATGGCAGTGGCTTGGTCCGGCAGCAGCTCATGCGTCCCGGGCTGCTGTGGGGCAGCTGGAGCAACGGGGTGTGGTGGTGGGTACAGCCAGACGGTGCAGCAGGGGACTGTGTGGCCTGAAACTGGACTCTGGGCGCTCGCTGCACCCGGGCAGTGCCGGTGTAACGCCCGGGGAGCTCCTGGGTTGGTTTGCTCTCCCAGCAATCGGCTGTGGTATGAACTTGCCCTCTAGCGGCTGCAGGCCCAGATGGGTTTTCATGCCTCAGGCTGACTCCTGCCTCTGCGGAGGTTACGCAGAGACCAGGGTCCATCCTCTGACCCAAAGCTAAACTGCGTGGGTGGGTGGGAAGGGACTGGAATGGCTGTTGAGGCTGCCTTCTGGGGAAGAACTGCCCGCTTCCTGAGCGGGGGTGGCCTCCTGCAGCTACAAGCTCCATCTGGACCCTGTGTGGGGAGCGGGCAGGTGCCCTGACGCTGTGCTGCCACCTCTCTGCCGGCCCTCAGTGGGGGTCTGCCCGGTGCGCTCCAGCCCACCTTCTGGTGGGTTGGAGGGGGCACAGCATCCCCCCCCACCCTGCCCAGGTGTAGGGCTCGTGCTGATGCCTGCTGTCCTCTCTCCTAGGAGTTATGAAGACATGCTGGTGGATGAAGTGGCCCCTGACCGGTACTACTGGGCGCCTCTGGCTCAGCACGAGCGGGGTAGCTTGGCTAGTCTGGACAGCCTGCGGAAGGGAGGTCCAGCCCCGGGCAACTGGCGCCAGCCAGAGCTGCCGGAGGTAATAGCCATGCTGAGCTTCCGGTTGGATGCCGTCAAGTCCAACGCGGCCGCCTACCTGCAGCACCTCTGCTACCGCAACGACAAGGTGAAGACAGAGGTGCGCAAGCTGAAGGGTATTCCCGTGCTGGTGGGATTGCTAGACCACCCGAAGAAAGAGGTGCACTATGGTGCCTGCGGAGCCCTCAAGAACATCTCCTTTGGCAAGGACCAAGACAATAAGATTGCCATAAAGAACTGCGATGGGGTACCTGCTCTGGTGCGCCTGTTGCGAAAGGCCCATGACATGGACCTCACGGAGGTCATCACAGGTAACGGCTCCAGGGAGGAGTGGAGGGACTATTCTGCTGGGTGGATGCACAGGGCAGGTTTTTAAGTTCACATGGTCTGACCGATCACTTGTGGCATTACAGGAACACTGTGGAACCTGTCCTCACACGACTCCATCAAAATGGCCATTGTGGATCACGCACTACATGCTCTGACTGATGAGGTCGTCATTCCCCGCTCAGGCTGGGAGCGGGAACCCAATGAAGACTCGAAACCCCGCCATATCGAGTGGGAGTCAGTGCTCACCAACACTGCTGGCTGCCTTAGGTATGGGAGGGGGCTACCAACTGTGGGCAGAGGGCTAGCATGGGTTGGGGCTGCTGTAATGCTTCTTCCTAGCAGCTCCTGCTAGCTTTCTGGGACTGCCAAAGGAGGTCTGCGGAGGAGCAGCTTTTCTAGGACAGCTACTGGTGATGCAGTCCTTGATTTTTTGAGGTGTTTCTCGGTGAAGGGGAGCTACAGGAGTCTCTGGTTTGAGCTCTGCTGGTTGTGGGCTGTTCCTTGCCCGCTCTCAGCTGTCTCTCCCATGATGGTTCTCTCCTGCCTGCCAGGAACGTGAGCTCAGAGCGCAGCGAGGCCCGTCGGAAGCTGCGGGAATGTGACGGGCTGGTGGATGCCCTGATCTACATCGTCCAGTCTGAGATCGGCCAGAAGGACTCGGACAGCAAGGTACCACAGCGGGGGTGTTGTGGGGGCACATGGAGAGCTCTGCTGTTGTCAACCAGCTCTAGCAGTGCTCTGCTGTTCACGGTGGCTGAAGCTGCATTCATCCCAAGACAGATGAAGAGTGGACCCGGGGAGGGGGGGAATTTTCACCAGGGAGGGGATTCGGTCGAACTGGACTAGCTTGGGAAAACCCAGTCCAGGCTCACGCCTTTCCACCATCTCTGCTTGGGAAGAGGTGGCCTGCGTGGTGTGTGACCTGTTCGACCAGGAGGTGTCTGGCACTCAGCCTGCAGTTTACAGTAGGAATGTTGGCCCCCCAGCAGGGGTCTGGTGGTGTCACTTATCCCCACGCTGGTGTTCCCCTGGCTCAGGGCTCCTCGGTCTGCCTTGACAAGGCGTTGGCTTGTATGTTCCTTGGGACTTGGACCTTTCATGTTAATGGCAGAGATATTTTTGGCCCAGCAGAGTATGAACTCGTGCCTGCAGAACTGGCCATGCCCGCTTTGCGATGGGGGTATGCTCCAGCTTCATCTGAGACGGAGCTGCACATCCCCCTGGCCTGGCTCTGGGTCGCAAGCTGCGACGGGGCCCTCACTCAGTTGTGGGATGGACATGTGCTGCTCCAAGTCAAACTGCCTGGCTTTCTCTCTAGCTGGTGGAGAACTGTGTGTGTCTGCTGAGAAACTTGTCCTACCAAGTCCACCGTGAGATCCCCCATGCCGAGCGCTACCAGGAGACACCTCTGGCCCCTGCCAACAACGCTGGGCCCCATGCCGCCAGCTGCTTTGGTGCCAAGAAGGGCAAAGGTTCGTTGGGTGGCAGCAGTGTGGAGGGAGGTGGGATAAAGACACATCTTCTACAGGGGAACTTGAGGGTGGTCTGGGATCTCTGCGCTCCTACTCTGGCATCTCTTGTGCGAAGGCTAAACGGCAGCTTTCTCTGGAGACGCAGTGGTCCTTGCCTCCCCTGGCTTTGGGAGCTACTGCTTGGCTTAACCAAAGCATTTGACACAAGCTAATGGTGGGTTTCTGTGGTGGTGGGACGGTGATGGATAGATGTCCACTAACTCCCCACCTTCCCTTTTCTCCTGTGTTGCCCCTTCCCTTTGCTTTCTTGCCAAATGATCTACCCCATGATGCTGTCGGCACTTCTCTCCTCCTGCCTCCCCTCTCTCCTGTCCTTCTCTCCGCTTCGCCAATAGACGAATGGTTCTCCAGAGGTGAGTGTGCTCTTGGTTTTAATTTTTCCATGGTTTGATTGGGTACTTTCTCTAGCTCTCTTTGTTCCCTCCCAGCTGGGCACGTACTGCCTGCAGTGTGGCTAATGCCCTTGACATCCCCTCCTGGGACATGCTGGTAGCTTAGCTTCAGCTCACCTCTGGGCTTGTTCTTGTAGCAAGTGGCAAAGAGCTGTTGGGCTGAGATGGGTGGGGAGAAGAGGTGTCTTATGCTGCTCTGCTTACCCTTTGAAGGTAAAAAGCTCCCAGAAGACCCTGGTGCTGATACAGTGGATTTTCCCAAAAGAACAACTCCAGCCAAAGGTATGTGTGCTTGTGTCCTCGGTGTGCTTGTGTGAGGCTCGGGTGTGCAGGGCTGTCTCTCCACAAGGAGTCCAGGAGAGGAGTAGAGTTGATTTCCCATTGGAGTGGCCCTCTCAGACGGGCAGAGGTTTGGTTTGGAGGAGGTCAGTGCTCCCTCCAGACAGGCTTCAGGGACTGCTGAGGGAACTGCTGCCCTAGGGACTGAGGGATGGCGTGGTGACACAGCCCTAGGAAGGGTAGCCACCCTCTATGGTGGTCTCAGACTTCTTAGCACAGTTGCCCTCCTGCCTGCCCTTCTCTCCCGGGCCTGAAGAACAGGCAGGGCGTAAAGGCAAAGCCCCTTGCCGTAAAGTGTTTTCCGTCATGAATGTGAAGAGACATTCCAAGAAGCCTCTGGGGACAAGTGTCTTGCTGCCTAGAGGGCTGTAAATCACGCCCCTCTCTGGCTGGCCGAGCAGTGGGCATTACCCCAGGGCTTGAGTTCAGCTCCTTCTGCCCCCAAACACCCTGTGGTTCCTGGGAGGAACCTGGTGCTTCCAGGTGTATGAAGGGTCAAGCTAGAAGAATCACAAGGAAACTTAGGACAGACCTGACCTTGTGAGCAGCTCAAATGTGTGATGGTGGCTCCTCAGGCTCACCTGGGCTGTGGGAAGAGCCAGCACCTGTCTCTGGTGGAAGCCTGAGAAACCACTTGCTCTGTCTTTGGCAGCTGGGGGCATCCCTCAGCACAGCTGAGGACAGCGAGCAGGGTGGAAGACCTGGGCTTGCAACTGTAAACTGCAATCTCGCCACTGCTTTAGAAGTCACTTCTGGGCGTATGTTCCCATGGAAGAGAGTTAATTCTTGAAGGCCTGATCCCTGATGGCTTGCTAGCGTAGTGGAGAGCTGGAGACGGGGTTCAGTCTCTGAGGATGAGCTGAACCCAAGTGTCTTCAGTGTGATGTTGGTGGCCACTTGCTCAGGGTGTTTCCCCTTCCTCCTGCTGACTGGGCTGAGCCTTTTGCTACCGCAGCACCCGGCTGCCACGTTTGCTGCCCCACTGCGTGCCCTTGCCTGGGTTGGGCACTTCCCAGCCCCCTGTGGTAGTGACATCGAGGTCTCCTTGCTGACGGCAGCAGTGTTGCTGCTCAGCTCAAACCTCTTCTGAGTTGCAGCGGTGTGCTGGGGACTGCGGGCAGCAGCCGTGGCATCCTTGATTGGCACAGGGGTTTCTGGTCCTGTGGGGCAGCCTGGCCCCTCTGTACCAAGGATCCAGCCTCCAGGGAGCAGCGAGCCTGGGTAAAACCTTCTGGCCTCGTCTGCCCTGCAGTGCTCTGTCGAGTCAGATGCTAGCAGGGCCCTTGGGTAAGTCCTTCCTACCTGTGTTCTTCTGGCAGGCTATGAGCTCCTCTTCCAGCCAGAAGTGGTCCGGATATACATCTCCCTCCTAAAGGAAAGCAAGACTCCAGCCATCCTAGAGGCTTCGGCAGGAGCCATTCAAAACCTGTGCGCTGGCAGTTGGACAGTGAGTGCTTTGTGGAGCTGGCCATGTCCCCCTTCGTCTGTGCTGCGGGGCGGGGGCCGTGTGGAATCACCCCTGGGGTGCCACAGGGCTGTAGATGGCCATGGCTCTGCCAGTTTAGGCTGTGTGCTTTGTGCGTGGCTCCCTGCCCGAGCAGGTGGCATTCAGCAGCACAGTTCAGGTGTGGACCAGGTCTCTCCTGTGCTGTTAGGAGCTCTGTGCTTCCCGCCAGCTGTGCCTTCCCAAGGGCTGCTTGTGCATGTCTCTGCTGGCAGCCGGCTCCCTGCTGTTCCTGCCCTTCTGTAGGCTGGGGGCAGGGGATGGAGGTTTGGGGCTGCTCTGCAGCCCCTTGACCTGTGTTCTCTTGGTGTGTATGGAAAGACTATCTGGGAACTCTTGCCTGGCCTGCAGGGGGCGCTTTGGGATAGGGGTAGGACCTCTGCAGTCTGGCTGTGGGTGAAGCCAGGGCCCTTGGTTCCCAAGATGAGGGTGGGCGTCAGGGCTCCCGGTGGTGTCCCCGGGAGCAGGGGGAGGCTGTGCCTGCCCAGGTTACAGTGTGGGGTTCTGCCTCTGCCCTGCAGTACGGCCGGTACATCCGCGCAGCACTGCGCCAGGAGAAGGGTCTCTCTGCCATTGCTGACCTCCTGACCCATGACAGCGAGCGAGTGGTGAAAGCGGCGTCCGGAGCCCTGCGCAACCTGGCTGTCGACTTGCGTAACAAAGAGCTGATAGGTGAGGATGTCACGTGCTCTGTACCCATCCGGGTTAAGCAGGAGCTTCCTCCCACCCTTAGCAGCTGAGGTGTCTGGCTGCTGCTCCTTTCCAAGTAGCACGCGCCAGGCTTCAGCAAGAGGCACGTCAAAATTGGTCACCTGTCCCTGATCCTTCTGCAGGGATTTCTTTTCCTTTGCAGTCCTCTTCCTTCCTTGCTCACACCCAGCTCTTTCCCCTTCCCAGGTAAACATGCCATCCCCAACCTAGTGAAGAACCTGCCTGGAGGCCAGCAGACCCCAGCCAAAAACCTCTCTGAGGACACAGTGGTGTCAATCCTCAACACCATCAATGAAGTAATTGTAGACAATCTTGAGGCTGCCAAAAAGCTGCGGGAAACGCAGGGGATTGAGAAGTTGGTGCTGATCAACAAATCTGGGTAGGCTCCCCTCGAAGGATAATGCAAGGGGCAGAGCGGGGCTTCTCCAGGAGGTTCCTTGAGGCCATGGGTGTTTCCAAATGTCTCTCTCTCCACCACTTTCTAGGAACCGCTCAGAGAGAGAAGTCCGAGCAGCCGCCCTCGTCTTGCAGACCGTCTGGGGATATAAAGAGCTGCGGAAGCCCCTGGAGAAGGAAGGCTGGAAGAAGTCAGATTTCCAGGTATGGGCATGGGGGTGCCCTGTTGTGGCTGGGGCGGTAGGTGGGGTCCGGCAGCAGGGAGAGGGGTGTTCCTGGAGCTCAGCAGTACTGGATTTCAGCTCTTACCTTGCTGGTGGGATTGGAGACTCTTGAAGGTGTCCCCCTTGCCACTTCTCAGCAGGTGGCTGTCAGGAGGTCTCTACTAAGGAAGAAACACTCCGTAAAGCTTTACGCCCTGTGTCCTGCACATAAGCATGCAGATCTGCAGGCATGAAAGCGTGCAGCACTAAAAGCCGCTGTGGCAATGCTGAAGAGCAAGGTTCTCCAGGGCTCGGTTTCTTTCCCAGAAGCTGGGACTGTCCTTGCTTCTGAAGGGCTGGGCGCTGCCCTGACCCAGGCCGTGAGCGCCGCTCCCACTCTTTCCTGTGGGTGCAGCCGTGGGCTCTGGAGCACCCTCTGGTTGCTTCAGGGCCCTTCCTCAAGGGCTGTGTGAGGGTTCCTGGGTCCGTCCTGGTGCCGGGGGCTGGAGGGGTGGGACGTGCTGATGGGGAGGGAGCATCTGGGCCAGGGTGTGAGTGGTCACTGTCACTCCAGGTGAACCTGAGCAATGCCTCTCGGACCCAGGGAGGTAACTCCTTTGATGACAGCACCTTGCCTCTCATCGACAGGAACCAAAAAACAGGTACGTGCCTTCCCTTCAGCATCTGTCCCCACTGTCATCCTTCTACCTTGTGGGTACCCAGAGCAGCTGGCCTCTGTCCCCTCCCTGCTCTTCACCCCTGGCTTTCTTGGCAGCCACAGCTGCTCACACAAAGCCATCAATTTGGGCTTTAGATGGCACTTTAGGGCTGGAAATGATGCATGCGGTTAATGTAGGTCCTGTAGCATCCTTGTGTGAAGGGTGCTGTGGCTGCAGTGGGGTCTGGGCTCCTCTAGCCGGGGTGAGCAGTGGCTCCGCTGCTGCTCGTGGCTGCAGGGGCTGCATCTGACCTGCTGTTCTCCCATGTTTGTAGACAAGAAATCCTCCCGGGAGGAGATCCAGATGAGCAATATGGGACCAGGTAGGAGAGGGACTGGAAGGGGGGAAGCATCTTGCTGGGTGGGGGCAGAACTTCCACCTCCTATGGGGGGATGGTGCTGCCTCCCGTGGGGGTGACATGGCTGACTGTCCCCTCTCCTGCTCCAGACAACTATTCCACACTCAATGAGAGGGACCACAGCAGGACACTGGACCGATCTGGTGACCTCGGAGATACGGAGCCGGTGAAGGCAGCGCCGTTGATGGTGA
>VZSZ01009226.1:0-17791 GCA_013398815.1 Ibidorhyncha struthersii
AGCAGATGTGCCTCTGATGTTTTGGGGGCTTAGGGGCTGTCTTGCACACTGGGTAGTTACATCTTAAAATGACCAGCCCTTTGCCGCCTCTGCTGCATGTGTCGCTGGGTTCTCTGCTCCTCACTCCAGCGGTAGATGGATCTGAAGAATACCTGTTGGAAATTTCTTAAGGGCTTCAAGAGGGTGCTTTGGGTGAGGCCCTAATCCAGAAGGGAGGCAGTCCTCAGCCTGTTCACAAGTCTGCACCCACAGCCTGTGGTGGTCTGTCAGTCACAGATCGCTTTGTGGGGCAGTGGGAGCCTAGAGCTGAAACTTCCTTCCCCTTTCTGACACTGGAAGCGGGCTCTTCTTGTTAAGAGCATTTCAAACAACTCCATTCATAGCCCACAGAAACGTGGGATTTTAATTTATAGAATTGCTTTGGAGCTTGAAAATCCACTATGGCAATCAAGAAAGTTGCAGCTTTGATTAAAAATCCTAAAGGCAAGACTCGTTGTTTCTTACCCTCCTTATATAAGCACAAAGGAGATTGGGTGCACAAAATAACGATGAGTGAGAGTTCAAAGCGATTCCAGAAATCTAGCCTTAGAGGTTGTTTTCTGATGCAATTCCAGCTCTTTACCATTCTTTGTTGAGTAAGTGCCAACACAAGAAACATAAGGCAAAGCCCTTTTCTTTCAGTAAACATTAGTCAATGTATCTTAGAAGTCAGTTCATCCAATCTTAAAGAAATGCAGTCATTAAATAAACACTCTGAATAGGGTCTCCTCACCTCTGACTTTTGTCAGATTCCTGAGCTGTTTTGACACCAAGAGGCATTATTATTTCCAAAGCGTTTTTTTCAAGTGCTGCGTAACTGGTGGGGGCATAGGGAAGGGCAAAAAAAGCACAAAGAATAGCAAGCTCTTCTCTTCCATTACTTTTCAGAGATGAGCTGTCTTGTATCATTTACCCAGACATCTGGTATCTCTGCATTTATAGTGAAGCTCATTATTAGCAGGTTGAACAGTGTCTCTGATCATGACTCTGATTTTAGCAGAAATGATGTTTCACATCTATACTACAGGTATTTAAAGTGCTTTCCAAGCAAGAATTGATGTTTGGAATAACCCCCTGAGTCATGCCCCCTACACATTTCATCTGTACAGATGCACTGTCATGCCAACAGCATCCCAATATGCAGAAGGTGATAGTTTTCCTCCTATTTAGAGGGCAAAAATGGAGGAGGAAGGCAAGAGAGAGAGATCAAATACTAGAGAGAGAACAAAAGAGCTGCTAAGGTTATGTTAAATCATAGAATCGTAGAATGGTTTGGGCTGGAAGGGACTTTAAAGATCATCTAGTTCCAACACCCCTGCCATGGGCAGGGATGCTACTAAAGCAGGTTGCTCAAAGCCCCATCCAGCCTGGCCTTGAACACTTCCAGGCATGGGGCAACCTGTTCCAGTGTCTCACCACCTTCACAGTAAAGAATTTATTCCCAATATCTAATCTTAATCTACCCCTTTCAGTTTAAAACTGTTATCCCCCATCCTACCACTACACTCCCTGATAAAGAGCCCCTCCCCATCTTCCCTGTAGGACCCCTGTAGGTACTGAAAGGCCATAATAAGGTCTGCCTGGAGCCTTCTCTTTTCCAGGCTGAGCAACCTGAACTCTCTCAGCCTGTCTTCAGAGGAGAGGTGCTCCAGCCCTCTGATCATCTTTGTGGCCCTCCTCAGGACTCACTCCAACAGGTCCATGTCCTTCTTATGTTGGGGCCCCGCAGCTGGACGCAGTACTCCAGGTGGAGTCTCATGAGAGTGGAGTGGNGAGTGGAGTGGAGTGGAGGGGCAGAATCACCTCCCTTGACCTGCTGGCCGCACTTCTTTTGATGCAGCCCAGGATGCGGTTAGCTTTCTGGGCTGGGACTGTGCATTGCCAGCTCACGCTGAGCTTCTCATCAGGCAGCACCGCCATGTGCTTCTTGGCAGGGCTGCTCTCAATCCATCCTTCGCCCATCCTGTAGTTGTGCTTTGAATTGCCCTGACCCAGGTGCAGGACCTTGTACTTGGCCTTGTTGAGATTCATGAGGTTCGCACGGGCCCACCTCTCAAGCCTGTCCAGGTCCCTCTGGCTGGCCTTCCTTCCCTCCAGCATGTCGACCACTAATTTTTCCCCTTTTTCAGTCAGTGAGAACTTCACTGGACTGCCATGACTTCTCAAATATGAAGGATATCTGCTTGGCAAATTCATCCACCAGTTCCCTCAGTACCCACCCTCAGCACCTTCAGGTTCCGTAGATGTTACATTAACCATGTTATAGCATTAAACCACTGAACCTGCACCAAAAGCAGACACAGACAAAGAAAGAGAGAAACATAAGACATTTATAGAGACCATCTTATACTGAAAACTGTCCTCTGAAAATGTTCTGAAAAATCTAACCAAACTCAGCTCAAAGTGGAAGAAGTCCTTTTGAATAGGCAGGTGCTCCCAGCCCCTCTCACGGAAGCAACTGTAAAGACTTCTTGGAAGACCCCCTTAAACCACAGCTTAAGCAATTGAATTTTACAAAGTCTCATTCATCATCAGAAGATTAGAAACCTCAGCGTGAAGTTCTTGCAGTTGTTAGATTAATACAGGAAACATTCACCCATGCATACACACAGATGACAAATCTGCCACAGCTTTTTGTTGTTTCCTGGACTCCCTGGGGCTGGCACAACAGTTGTTGCCAATTGTGCTTCTTACCCAGGGCTGTTAGACCAATCTGTTCAGTCCAAACTGTGAAACGGTACAGACATTTTGTTAGTATTTAGGAAGGAAAGCACTTAGGGAGAATTTCTAAGGCATTTAAGGAGAAGGTTAATTCAGCAAAGCTGTCCTAAGGAGCACAGACATACCATGCTACTAATATCTTCTACGTAAAGCAATCCGTTTCCACGGTCACTTGTTACTAGCCATGAGGTTGTCATGTTTGGAATCCTAGACATGGGACTGGTCTTATGATCAAAAGCCTTGGCTTAGGCAAATGCAATGAAGTAGGTGGAAAAGCTGACAGAAACCAAGAAAGGTGTGCATCTGTACAAAATATGGATTTCTACTGACTTTTTCACCTTGCTATCTCAAAAAATATTTGAGGATCTCACTGCCAAGGGTTAGCTGGTTCCTCTGATGACTCTATAAACAAATTTTATGGATGAGGAAGAAGAGTCACAGAAGTATGAAGTAGCCTGGTTGAAGTGGAAAAGGAAATCTGCAATAGCTGGAGAGGTTAAACCCAGATAGTGAGTACTACGCTGGTGTTTTGCTTTTGAGGACATCTTTCCTCCACTAAACAAGCAAAGTAATCAGAAGACAGGCTGGCAGAAAATGACAGCAAGGGATTAGGAAGGGTAATGAGAAGAACTAGGGCAACGTGAGGGGAGAGTACTGACTCAGAAATAAATGGTCAGGATGCCAGTGGGAAGGCATTAAAACAAGAGAAAACAAAAGAAGTCTCAGATGTGAATATGAAGTAACTGGATACATCTATACAACATGTTCTTGGCAGATGTGAACTTGCTTTTCTTGTTTTTCAAGCTAAAAAAATGACCATGTGACAGCATTAACATCAAGCTAATAAAATCTGTTCAGAGGCAGGTGGAAGATAGGGTACATTAACGTGAGTTCAGCACTGTGAAAAATGTGGTCATATGGCTTTTTTCCAGCTTCAAGCAAGGACAGAGTTAGTTCTCATTTGCCTGGAGCATCATGTGTAAGCATATCCTAAATTCAAGTTAGATATTAAAAAGTTTTGAAAGATCTGTCTGGGAAAAATTAGCCAAAATCTTAGCTTTAGTTTAGCCTCTCACCTCTGCAAGTGGTGACTCAAGATAGTGATTAAAGAATAAGAGAGAAAGGAAGACCATATTCTTCATGCTGTGTTGGTTCAGTGGCATAGAAAAAAGAACTTTCCAAGGGAATCAAAACAGTCATGTTAGCAAAAACTAAAATCACTTAAACCAAAGAGAACCTTTCTGTTTTGTGGAGCTGCTGAATACGCAGTTCTGTGGTAAATCTGAACATGATAATGTTTGTAAGATATTACTGGCTACATGTGTTTTCCTCTGTTATTTAGTAACAAGTAAACATATGTAATAAGGAAGAAACATACATTGATATTTCTATCAAAAAATGGGTTTATCTTTTTCTGGGGGGAATGACCAAATCCTGGTATTGACACTCTGTTGCTTACTGTCATTCTAATTATGAAGAGATAGCACTTGAAATGGAAACCATTAATGCATAGCATGGAATTAATCATTAATAATTTTTACATAACAAAATATATCATTAAGCTTTCCTGTGAACATAACGACAAAGACCTTGAAGCATCTAGAGAAGCAGCCAGAAACTAGAATCATCCAGTTGCCTGTGACATTCCTGTGACGTGCCCCAAAGATGTGTACAGGCCAATGCCCTAAGAACATCTTTCATTCCCTCTCAAAACGACAAAGCCTTAATTCTTTTCATTTCTTCTCCAAGAGGCTGGTGGTTTGCTCTACAACACTAGATGTGTTACAAATTTTCTTTTGAAAATCTACTTTCAACAGACAACCCTAAAGAAAAAGTATTTTAATCACATTCCACAAGACATCAAATTAGTTAAGCATTTTCACTTCTTCACATACCCACGGTCTAATACAGTCAGGGTTCTTTGTTCAATTTAACAACTCCAAGTAAATGTGCATGGGAGAGATTCTGTGACACCTGACCAGTCCTGATTGGGATACAAACATCAACACGAAAATGGAGACAAAAAATATTCAGCATATTTTTCTGATAATTTTGTCTCATGGCCTCATAAATACTGAAAAAAACCCAAGATGTTACAAATATGAATAAAAAATGTTGCTGTGATGTTTAGGAATAAGGTACTTCTTTGAAGCTTGAAACGTGGCCAAGAACATGCTCTGTTCTATATTTCACACTTTATTACTTATTCCTTTTGAAAGAAAATGAGATTATGCATGAAATTGCCTCCCTTCCCCCCTCTCCCCTTTTCTCTAGAAACATGTTCTGTCAGGTCAGATGCAACATCAGGCTGTGAGCACATGGCTTAAATATGCTCGCATTCTATTTTTCCTCTTTCCTCTTTTCTGAGGCAGCCTTAGGATTCACTGTAGTCATACGATGCTGCCTCTGGCTTTTTGAATATAGATTTTATGATGCAATTTATTATAAGATTATTCCTCCAGTCACATTTCTTTGGGATAGCAAGCTGCAGAAGGTGTTCTTGCAAGCTACAGATAATGAAGATAACTTGTGTTAAAACTGCATTTCACTTTCTTCCCAAGAACATTACATGATTAAGAATAAATAAGTAAATGGCAAATCATTATCATGAATGATGCTGTAAAAGCCTGATGGCAAGAACAGACACATTCTGCCCCAATGAGGTTATTCAACAAGGTCTTGCCCCCTACTCACCTAAGCTTAAAATCATTGTTTCAGTTACAATGAAATCATGGTCAAAAAAGAAACACAGGCAGCAGTACATCCACATAAAAAAGGGCCATTGTATTTTTGAGCCATCCAGATAAGCATCAAGCGGGATCCAAGCCAGCCCTGGTCTGTAGCCTGTCAGCAAGGCTTTTGGCTTGGATTTAGCTTTGTTATAAACCTGTGCTAACCATAGCTTGTGGGTCAGGGTGGGCTCGAGCCAGGCTTGATTGAGTGTGGGCAAACAGTTCATATCTTTGTCCGTTTATACTAACACTGCATGAGAGAAACAATAGGAAAACTTGATTTATAACTTAAAGATGTGGGGATTTTATTGCCATTAAAAAAGTAATAAAGCTTCAGCTAGGGAAAGGTATCTTACTACCCCTAAAATTAGTTGACACACTGTGTTCTCTTTTGGACAGAGGTGAACTGCTGGACCTGATAAAATCAACAATAAAACTTCCTTAGTTAAATGGGCCAAGATTTCAAAAGGGTTTTTTTTCTACAGCTTCCCTGGGGTGTGTATTCTATATTAGGATATGCATAATATCCCTTGCTGCCCTGTTCTTTTCTTTCCTGAGCCATTGCAGACAGTCTCCAAATGGAGAAATGAGCCTGCTGAGCAAGTGAGGAGGAAGAGTGAGCAATGGCTAAGCTTTATGAAAACTGCTGTCCTCTGAGACACAAGCTACATATTCAGATAAAGTGATTTCATACCTTGTCATCCAGCTCCTTAAAAAAACCCAATTGTGTTATTTGTTAAGCCCTTTTATGAGCACCGCTTGTGCAATGGCACCACCCTAGCAACCTTCTTTGAAAGAACTGTCCCAGAAAGCAGGTCTATGAAGTGTAAGAATAAAAATATTTGTGATATTACATATAAGATAAAAAAGCAGTAGTTTCACAAATTCAGAGAACATCCCCTATAAACACTGTAGAAGCAAATACTTTGTCTTTGCATATTGGTAACGATCTAGATGATACAAAACTTTTCACTTTTTAAACTGTTAAGTAAGTCTTATGACAATAACTGAGCCAGTTAATTCTGATGAACATGAACTCATAGTAAAGTAGTGGCAAGGTGTGAGTCCTCATTGGTTATACGAGCCAGAAGACTTACTTTCCAGGGTTGAATAGAACAGTCTGAGTTAAGAACAAACCTATACAAACATTACAAGTGTTCATTCAACCTAAAAGCCAATTTTATGTTTAAAATGATCTCTTACTGCAAGGCAATACTCTGAAACACATGACTGTGACACTACAGATTGAGTACTGGATGATTCTGCATTACCAGCAGACATCCTTTTCTGTACCATGATAACAGAAAAGCCCCGATACTAAAGTTAAACCAGGAAAAACTAAAATCTTGCTGCCTGCAGTCTCCTCTTGATAGGAAGCAATTGTCTTATACCTTGAATACATTATCTGCTTGGTTAGAAAAAAAGAGGCATATTACAGCAAAAATCTGAGTTTCAAACAAAATCTATCCATTCAAGTGCACAGGTATAGATCTTCCTAAAGGGCCTGAATTGGACACTGAATCACCTTGGTAAAATATCTATTGCCACCAAACATTCTTGTCTTCACCCTAAGGTTTACCATGATACAGTATGACAAATTGACACAGTAAGATCTGAAAAACATCCTTGCAAATTGGCCTACATATAAACATGTAGAGCTGGTATAAAGCTCTCAACACTGTGTTGACTGCCCACATCAGTATTGGTCAACTGGGTATGTGACTGGGGAGGGAAATAGGACATTACTGCTAAGAAATTCATCATGGTTGGACAGGCACTTTTGTGTTCCCCGAAACATGGCGAGCACAATGTACTTTAATGCTATTTTGTCCTTTTACCTAATTTATTTGTGTTTCAGGATCAAGGAAAGACTATGTAAGAATCAAAGGTCCTTTTTCTACCTGCAGGATTCTTCCTGAACCTTACCTAAAGCAATCAGTACAGTATGACTATAATCTTTGGCTCATATGTGGGTGGGATGCTGAGAAGTCAGGTCGAGTGGACTTCATGTAACTGCCAAGGTATCTCAGTTAGTCTGATCTTCTGAGATTGCAGTTTATATGAAACGTAGATCACATTGATATTGCCCTCACAGAATATTTCTGTATTTACATATTGTTTATACAAATGTCTACACAGACACATTCACACATACACATTTGGTGTGTTTTTTCATAGAAAAATGAAAAGTAGTACTCCTGGTCTTCCAGTGCACAATGTTATGAAAACTTCATATCTGATGTATGAATATTTAGTTTCAGACAATACTCTGTATTCCCCACTATTACTTATGAACTTCAGGTCACAGAGCAAACGGAACAAAAATGGGAACCGATTCAGGCTCTTCTGTATTTTTTTCTAGTCACTTACCTCTAGACCGCACTTTGCTAAGCCAATAATTAACCACCATATAACAAAACCCAACATACTACAAACAGCAAGTTGTGACTTCCACTCTCTGCTGAAAAGATCTAATAATGATTTTGTTTCCGCATAAACATGTGCTCCATTCTTCTGCCCCACTGCATCCTACATATCTTCAGGTCCCCCTAGATTCTTCCTTAATCCTGAAGGGACCATTTGCCTTTGTAATTCTCAATAGGTCTACTATAATAGCATTGGTTCATTTGAAAAGGCATTTCTCAAAATAATTCACAGTACCAAGACCTGCCTTGAACAAAACTCAGGAGTCCTGAGCTTTTGTTTCAAAGTACTGGGTTTGCATGGCATGGTTTTGATAGTGAGGGGAGTTACAGGGGTGGCTTCTGTGAGAAGCTGCTAAAAGCTTCCCCCATGTCTGATACAGCCAATGCAGGTGGATGCCCGAAGGAGTCTGTGGCCCCATGGGAAGCCCATGCTGGATCAGGCTCCTGGCAGGACCTGTAGCCCCATGGAGAGAGGAGCCCATGCTGGAGCAGGTTTGCTAGAAGGACTTGTGACCCTGTGGGGGACCCACACTGGAGCAGTCTGTTCCTGAAGGACTGCACCCCATGGGAAGGACCCATGCTGGAGCAGTTTGTGAAAAACAGTAGCCTGTGGGAAGGACTCATGTTGGAGAAAGTTGTGGAGAACTGTCTCCCATGGGAGTGACCCCATGCTGGAGCAGCATAAGAGTGTGAGGAGTCCTCTCCCCGAGGAGGAAGAAGCGGCAGAGACAACATGTGATGAACTGGTGGGGATCGTTCCCTATCCTCCTGCGCCACTTGGGGGGAAGAGGTAGAGAAATCAGGAGTGAAGTTGGGCCCAGGAAGAAGGGAGAGGTAGGGGGAAAGGTGTTTTAAGATTTAGTTTTATTTCTCATTACCCTACTCTGACTTCTAACCGGCAATAAATTAAATTAATTTCCCCAAGTCGAGTCTGTTTTGCCTGTGACAGTAATTGGTGAATGATCTCTCTGTCCTTATCTCAAACCATGAGCCGTTCATTATATTTTTCTTCCCCTGTTCAGCTGAGGAGGGGAGTGATAGAGCAGCTTTGGTGGGCACCTGGCATCCAGCCAGGGTCAACCCACCGCATTCAGCATTAAAATTTCCCTTTATTACAAGTCATCTTTTATAAAACACATCTGTCTCTTGCCTCTATATGGTGAGCAGAAGTGACATCACTTCTTTTTCAGTAAAGAAATATTTCAATTCTGACAGCCAATAGCAGTTTTACTTATACATGCAATAGTGCAATTATTTACAAAAATATTGCAGAATGACGTGGTACTTTTAAATGCTGTGCTCATTTAAAATGTACTTTTTAAAAGTTAGTAGCAATATTTGCTATTTCGCAGCCAGAGTGAAACAATACAATCTTTTATTTATTTATTTATGGAGTTATATCTTTTCTGGCTTGGCAGAAAAATGCACACATTTTTAAATTCTTCTGTAAACAGAAGGCAGTGAAATATTTCTAAATTATTCATTCTAATTCTGGACCTAAGTGCATGCCATGGAGGTCTTAGGTCCATGTTTGTCCTTTCCTTAACAGTTGTTTTTCCTGGTAGGTAAAACTTCAGTGTAAGGAGTTTTCTTTTAATGATCTTTTAAGTAGAAATAGCTTCTGTTTAAAAAAAGAACAAGAAAGTAAATTTATCTAGTTCTTAATATAAATGCAGCTGAGAAGTACTAGGCTTTAGAACTTATTCACAGTTTTGTTTATTTAGGACTTTAAAAAAATCTCTAAAGTTCTTCACCACTTGAAGGAGTGATTATAAAAAGAAAACATTCAGATCTCTGCTAGAAGTTAAGTGAATCAATCCCAGCTCACGAGAATGTGTGTAAAAACCTGTTTTGTAAATGAGATCTTTTATTGTATTTTAACAGATACGAAGTAGGTTACAGGGAACACTGGATGTGATGGTACTGCGCCAGATGAGAAGAGTGGAATGGAGGGCTTTGATAATCCCCAGTGAAAACAGCTGTGTGGTTTTAAGATTATGTTTTAAAACCAAAACTGTAGGAAAAGTTTTCAATGAAAATGCACTCATGCAACTTTCAAAGAGACTTTGTTCTTTCAGATCCCTTTCTCTTTTGAGTTGTTTGACTTTGCTGTAGTTCAAATTTGTGTGACATCTTAAAAGTATATGGTACTACAGAGGTGTAGATTCTTATTATTTTTAACCAGAATTATGCATAAAAAGGGAAAGAATATGGAATTCTAAGGATTCTATGTTCAGTTTTACAGATCTGAATTTTGAATTATCAGACTGAACACACATGGCTCGGAACTGGAAATTATAGTCTTCACTTATAATATTGATAGTGGTATAGCTTCTTCCATTCAGTCATCTCAAAATTATGCACATAAGCCTTACCAGAACAGGTAGTTCAGTATTAGCCAGTTATACAGCTAACATTGCTGTGAGCTCTTGCACAGTAGCTTTCTTAAGGAATGCAGGAGACTAAAAGGAGATGCAGTGGATGGGTAGGACTGGGAAACAGCACATGCCGCCCTGTAATATCCTATACTGTGAATCTTTTCTTCTGTGAGTTAAGTTGCTCCTTTGGCCTGTCATTGGCTTAATTGCTTCCTCTGTGTTCAGTTCCTTTTTCGAGATCTGTTCAGAATAAGAAATTATTGACAAATATGGAGAAAGATGAGCATATAGAAATAATGATTGTAAGGGATCTCCTAGATTAAAGAAAATGTGTTCTTTAGTTGCAGTTTTTAGTATTCTAAATGGATGATGCAACATTTAGATAATAAATATTATCCCCTCTTTCCTCCCCCAAATTCCTCCGATTTCCCTGAATTCTCAAAATTACCTGAAAAAGTCTTGCATCTTTTTATTAATCCCTTTAAAACCAAAACCACAACAGCTCTGATAGATTGACCAGCCTTTCTGACTGGGAAGAATACACTGAAGTTAATAAATTAGCTGCTATTTAGTAATACTGTAGATTAAAAACATGAAACTTGGAAACAAGCTTTAAAAGTCCAGTCAGTCCAATCAGTCCAATCAGTTCAGAATGGAACTCACACTGACTATTTTGGTCGGTAGTCTTGGTAGCAAAATCTGGTCATTTTGGTGGTTGCATTGCCATACTGCTGACATCCTTTTAAGACCCACAGTATGGGAATGTATGCACACACACTCACAGGTTCATGATGTCAGATTAAATTTCCAGAAAACTGCATTCACAAAGAACCTCAAGTCATATGGCAGGTGACCTTTATCTCCCATACAAAAAAACCCCACCAAACTGTGTTTATTATCCTTAAGGCAAATATACTTTTTTCACAGTCTTTTGATGATTGTCCTGAAAAACCGTCACACAGTCTTATCAAACTCAGTGCAATCTAAAAAGAAAAATACACAGGAAGAAGAGCAGGAACTGCAGCAACATAACAACATCCTATTACTGTTCTATTTCTCTCTACTAATATCCAACAGCTTATCTTTGATGTCTTATGATGCTTTGAATATATAAAGTAAGAGAAGCTACAGGGTCATTTTTTTTCTCAAGCCTCTTATAAAACTACATTCTGTGCTATGACCAGTGTAGTTTATTGCTTGGGAGATAGTCACAGATCTTACTGAAGACAAGTCCACTGGGTTTTCTCTGCCTCCACAGCATTCTGATAAAGTAAGTGGTAATTTAAAGAGACCATGCCAATTTTTTCTCAGTGAGGATGACCCAAACCCCACAGCTTTTTGTTCTTGTTTGTTTTCAGCTTTGTAAATTATTATCCACAAAGATTTCGTATCTCTACAACAGTAATTGAATTAAAGATAGATGCACTAAAGCTAAACAGAAAAAAAAAATCCAAGGGAAGAACAATATCTGAGAGTCTTTCCATTTGTCTCCTTTTACACTATTATTCCTTGGACAATACAGCAATAGAAGAGGCCATTTCACAGACATTGCCTACTAGTAACCTGGCATGTTTCCCCACATGATGCAAATCAGCACAGCAGAAACCTCTCTGCACTCTTTTCTTACCTTGCCTTGGGATTAGTGACTCCAGAATATTGCTTTGCCAGGAGAAAGGGCTTTCCTGGCCCATTACTGAAATTAATTAATCTCTCCTTTTTGAACATCCTCTCTAGTTTCCTCACTCAGTATAGACAAAAGAGGAATGTTGGCATTTCAAATGACAAGACAGCCTGAATCACAGACATTTCTGGGTGTTTCATGGTTCCTTTGGATTATACGTAAATTTTCCAAAAAGCACTAAGTGTGCTTTTACCACGGAATGCTAATGCTCTAATAATGGAACTAATCACTTGGTTCAGGTCTGAGCTGTGACACAATAATGATGATGGCACTACTAACTTATTGACTGGCTTTGGCTGAGTAGCATGTGAAGCATCATTTAGTCACCAAAGAATAGCAATTTAGGCTACCCAGAAAAAACGGCTTTGTACTGGACTTAAGACTACAAAAAAAAGAAAAGATTTGTTTTAAAGTGTAAGACTACATCGTGCCACTTTATCTACAACCTGACAGAAGGAGTGTTTTAAGAGAAGCCTAGATTTGGAATTTTCTCCTGTTTCTGTAGCAGAAGAAACTGTTTCAGGAACAACATGCTAGCCCAAAACATCACAAGTGTGAATTCATAGGAACCACCCAGGCTATCGCTATACTGTTTCTGAATCTAGTTACACAAACGATAAATTACAGTGTAGCAAACAAGTGAAAAGCTTTCTCCCAAAATAACTCCCTACCCAGTTAACAGCAGAGTGAGGGCCAGAAAACTCTTTCTCTCAAAAGATCACAAACTGTAGTAAAGTATTGGAAATACTGCATTGTGGTGCTGCATTACGAAACAAAACTGTATACTTCATATGATAAAATTTACAATATGTTTTTTTAATAAGGATTAACAAAAAGCTGACAACACAATGTGTTAGGCATGACAGTCTCAAGACAAATGCTTTCTTGCTGTGATTTTAACAGTGTCTTAAAAAGAGAGAAAGAATCTACTTGGAAGTAGTCAATGTAGTAAATGGGAGAAACTACGCTGTTTTTGTGCATGACTACTGACACAGGGACTTAGCGAATGTCACCAACATACTCAGCAACATGTCATCGACCTACCTATATTCAGTCTTACTTAAGTCTTCAGGCAAAACCATGGTACTAATTCCCAAAATATAGCTCTTCTACCTTCATCTACACACTCCTCCCTAGATTAATGCTTCCAAAATGAAAATGCAAAATTCATTGCTCGGTAGATTAGACAAATATTACTGATGATTAAGTATAAGTAAATTTTCTTTTAAAGATTCAGATTAAAATGCAAAAAAATCAGCTGTAGTTTGCATTTTAATAATTTAGAAAGGTACCTTATAATTTACCTTGTAAATAATAAGTCAGAATCCTACCATTTTCAGTTTGTGGGCTCCTCAACAGTCACCACTGGAAATCATTGTTACTCTTGCCAGTCACCATGTTAAAAAAAAAAAAAAAAACAACCCAAAACAACAAAATAGCCCTCTCCTTCAGTTTTGTTATTGCATAGTGAATTAAACCTGTTTAATATAAGCTCATTTTTCAGGTCACTAAAGACGCTAATGATCATTCATTTAGAACACAGATAGCTTCATATCATGGTTTGCTCATGGGAGACATCTTTTTTGAGGTGGTTATATAGTGACTAACCCAGTATGGTTTTATCTTCCAGAAAGTTACACCATGCAAATAAGCAGTGATGGCTAACGTAACTTACTAAATCAGCATCAGTGGTTAAATATGTCACCTTCAAAACTTGAAGAACAGAGTTACAGAGTGAGATACTTGTTTGGTAGAAACTGCTGTCGCAATGTCAGTCAAGCTTTGCTGATTTGCTACATCCAGAGAAACATGTAGGAATAACTGCTACGTATTTTAAAATCTGAATAAATTTAAGAATCAAAGCAAAGTACCAATCTGAATTAAATATGTTCTTTCATATAGAGGACTTTGGAAAATATGTGTCCTAGAGCAAAAAAAAATAATGTTTTTCTCATCTGGAGATTGGGGTATTCATAATGGAGTAGCTAACACAATGGTAGCTAATGATGGTGAGTGGTGGCACTGGAATAACTGGTAGCTTGAAGTGGCTAAAGCCATTTACCTGAATTATTTATGGGCAAAAATTGGTAGGAATTTTAAAACAGTAAATAAGGCAAGTCTAGGGAGTGCTGTTCACATGATGCGATCTCGTCTGATTGACTTGGGGGCCCATCTGCCACTGATGCCTTAAAGCCCCTGAGAAGGGTTAATTTCATGACAGTCATACATGCTTTGTAGTACCTCATCACAGCTTAATTATTCTTTCATCATCTGGCTGTCACACAACACCAAAAGTGTCCTGACATAAAGAGTACTGCTCAGGGAATCCTTTTCCTTTTCCCCCCCAGATAATTCAGCATGTGTATGTGCGTGTGAGCATATGGTGTCACATTAGAATAGGAAATTATGGGCCTTTCTTTCAGACAAAAGACTTTTCTTATCTCATCCACAATTTCTCACTCAAGGAAAGCTCCTTTTTTATTGTTCCTAAACACAGCCCATGGCACAAAAAGTAGACCAGTTATTTCACGTTAATGGTTCAGGCTCACCAGGAAAGTCATCACAGGATGAGTGAAGGAAATAAGCATGCACAATATATCTTACAGAATCTGTAGCTGCAACTCTTTGCTGTCCATTGACTATTTGCAGTCTTGGAACTAGAGGGGTATAGTTTCTTGTCACAACTTTCTGGGTATTGGTCTGATTTGCCAAGCCACCCTTGGCACCAGTGGTTTTGTGCTTTAGCAAGGAACCTATGAAAGGTGGAGTCAAAACTGCTTTCTCAGCGCTAATGGTATTTTCCTGCTTAGGCTCAAGCCATGCTGACAAAACTGTGGGAAAGCTTGCCAGCCCGGGCTGTGACCACTCTGTGGGTTCGGAAAGATTCCTGATGTTTGTACCTCACTAATGCTTTTGATGTTGACCAAATACTGAATTTATAATGCAAAGCTTCCTTGCTAATTCAATTTTTGAGGAAAAAAATAATTAATTCTTCTTCAATGAAACTATTGAGACAGTTTTGCACATTTCCATTTCTCCTTCTTTTTATCACTATCTTTGGTGTAACTCACCAAGTGATTGCTACAACAAGCTATGTTGTATGACACATGGTTCAAGTTGTATATCAGTACATTAGTCACATGAAATATTTTTCTGTCACTGAAATCACACTACCCAGCCACATATATTGTGCTGCTTAACTTTGGTTTTATCAGTTCTCTCAGAGCAAATACAGATAGCTCTGTTTCACTGCCAAAGAAAAGGGGAGTGTGTCCCAAGAACATGAGGTACTCTGGTGTAACTGGAAAACTTCTGTTTGTGTTTTGGAAAACCCAGTGGCACAGAAAACCGTGAAGGTCTGGCAAATCTACATAAACTGTACTAGAGGTCTACAAAAACATGGGAGGGACCTCTGTACAAGGTTGTGAGTTTATGACCGCACTGAAAGAGGGTTAATTACCCAGGTTACTAAGCAGGCTGTCAGTGCTGCATAGACACAAATCATCCTGACAGCAAGCTGCATCTGCAGCTGTGTACTAATGGTACAAGTACTGTAACTCCCAGAGAGCTTAAAAGAGCTCTGTTCTGTTCCCCCTGAAACCAGCAGGAATGTGACCATTATCTTTTAGAGAAGCTGATCTAAGCCAGCAATAATGAGACTGTGTAAGCTGACTTAAAATTCTGTCCTGTCAGTTTCCTGTCAAATTTGGGCTCTAATGAAATTCAGACTGCAGGTACTGTTAATCTTCAGCAGTTTTATAAATCATTGGCCTGCTTGGACAGGTATCAGTATTGGTACAAAATGTGGTCATTTGGGTAACAAAGTGTTGGCTTTCTTATTTACTTGTTTTATATTCTTTATACCTTTTACTGCACAGAAATACAGTTATACACATGTCCCAGTATGGGTTTGATGAATGGTTGCTACATGCTGAAGATTTTATCAATGTCTTTTCTACCTTTTCATTAAAATGACTGCTCTTTAAGCATATATTCCACCTTTTTTTTTTTTTTTTAATGTTTGTACTGGTTTTGGCTGGGGTAGAGTTAATTTTCTTCATAGTAGCTCGTATGGTGCTATGTTTTGCATTTGTGACCAAAACAGTGTTGACAACACATGGATGTTTTTGCTGTTGCTGAGCAGTGCTTACCCCACATCAAAGCCTTCTCTGCTTCCCATCCTGCTCCCCCAGTGAGCAGCTGGGGGTGCACAAAACCTGGGAGGGGATGCAGTCGGGAGAGCTGACACCAACCAGAAGGATATACCATACAGCATTGTGCTTGGCAGTAAAAGCTGGGGAAAACAAGGAGGAGGGGGTGGGCACGTGGACTTATGGCATTTGTCCTCCCAAGTAACCATTGTGTGCGATGAAATCCTGCTTTCCTGGAGAGGAAGCACCTGCCTGCCAATGGGAAATAGTGAATGAATTCCTTATTTTGCTTTCTTGCATGCACAGCTTTTGCTTTCCCTATTAAACTGTCTTATTTCAACCTATGAATTTTTGCACTTTTACCCTTTCAATTCTCTTACCCATCCCACTGGGTGGGAGTGAGCAAGCTGCTGCATGGGGTTTAGTTGCCTACTGGACCTAACTCACAACAAGGTTTTAGATTTAGAGCAAAGCAGTGTTCCCTAGTGCACAGTGAACACAATTTAAGGAATCTAATGATTGTATATACTGATTAATGAACTGAGTATTTTATTTTTGAGAGCTGCATGAACAGATTTCTCACTATCCCTGTCTCTGTCCTCTATCTAGAAACCATTTGTCTACTTCTTCAGAGCTTCTTAGATTTTAAGGTCAGGCAGAACATACTGCCTTCTTACTCCAGCTACAGGAGGCCTCTTGCTCTTAGGCTCTTGTCCTACTGGGGGACTTCAGCCACTCTGACATCTGCTGGAAAAGTAGCACAGTGAGCTGTAGGCAATCCAGGAGACTCCAGGAATGCATTGAAGATAACTTCTTAAGCCAGGTAATATACAACCCCACCAGAGGGGATGTGATACAGGACCTGACAGTCACCAATGCAAGTGAGCTAATTGGTGATGTCAAGACTGGAGGCAGCCTGGGCTGTGGTGATCATGCACTGATGGAGTTCACAGTCCTGAGGAATATGGGTCAGGCAAAGAGTAAACTCAGGACCCTGAATTTTAGGAAACCAAAATTCTAGTTCTTTAAGGAGTTAATCAACAACATCCCCTGGGAAACAGCTGGCAGATATTTAAGGATGCTTTCCTTAGAATGCAAGAGCTCTCGATTCCCAGGTGTAAGAAATCCAGAAAGGAAGAGAAGAGACGACATGACTGAACTGAGACCTGCTGGTCAAACTAAAGGGCAAGAAAGGGATGCACAGGCAGTGGAAGCCAGGACAAGTATCCTGGGAAGAGTATAGGGAAGCTTCCCAGTTGTGTAGGGGGGGGTCAGGAAGGCCAAGGCATAGATGGAGCTGAACATGGCAAGGGATGCAAAGAATAATAATAAGGGCTTCTACAAGTATATCAGCCAGAAAAGGAAGGCCAGAGAAAGCGTACCCATCCTGATGAGCAAGACTGGCAAACTAGTAACAGATGAGGAGAAAGCTGAGGTACTCAACAACATTTGTGAACCAGTCTTCACTGGCAGCCTCTCTCCCCGCACCTCTGGAGTGGATGGACTGCAAGACTGGGACTGGGGGAGCAAAGTCCCTCCCACTGTAAGAGAAGATCATGTTCATGACCTCTTGAGGAACCTGAATATACAGAAGCGTATGGGACCTGACGAGATGCATCCCAGAGTCCTGACGGAACTGGCTGATGTAATTGCCAAGCCACTC
>VZSZ01009226.1:18689-31270 GCA_013398815.1 Ibidorhyncha struthersii
CCTGAAGAAGAGAAAACTCTGGGGACACCTTATTGCGGCCTTTCAGTACATAAAGGGGGCCTACACGAAAGATGGGGAGGGACTCTCTACCAGGGAGTGTAGTGACAGGACAAAGAGTAATGTCTTTAATCTGAAACCAGGTAGATTAAGATCAGATATGGGGAAGAAATTCTTTACTGTGAGGGTGGTGAGGCACTGGAACAGGCTGCCCAGAGAAGCTGTGGATGCCCCATTCCTGGAAGTGTTCAAGGCCAGGCTGGATGGGGCTTTGAGCAGCCTGGTCTAGTGGGAGGAGTCCCTGCCCATGGCAGGGGGTTGGAACTAGATGATCTTTAAGGTCCCTTCCAACCCAAACCATTCTACAATTCTATGATAAAATGGCAGATTTGGGATGAAGTTAGTGATTGCTGTTGTTGATTTTAACCAACACCAAATGCTTTCAGAAATCAGTTTTAACACCTATGTTAGGATGCAAATAGTTCAGAGGCTCAAGAGATTCAAATACTCCTACATTGTGAAATGGAAATGTTGGAAACTTTTTACCGATGACTTAATGGAGAACCAGCATGTATAAATAATGTACTAGAGACAGAGTAGTTGTGTTTTATGGAGAAGAAATAGAATAGAATAGAATAGAATAGAATAGAATAGAATAGAATAGAATAGAATAGAATAGAATAGAATAGAATAGAATAGAACAGAACAGAACAGAACAGAACAGGAGTAGTTCAATTGGAAGGGACCTAAAACTATCATCTTGTCCAACTGTCTGACCACTTCAGGACCAACCAAAAGCTAAAGCATATTATTCAGGGCATTGTCCAAATCATAGAATCATAGAATACCAGGTTGGAAGGGACCTCAAAGGTCATCTGGTCCAACCTTCTGGCAAAAGCAGTCTAGACGAGATGCCTGAGCACCCTGCCTAGCTGAATCTTAAAAGTGTCCAATGATGGGGAATCCATCACTTGTCTGGGGAGATTATTCCAATGGCTGATTGTTCTCATAGTGAAAAATTTTCCTTTTGTGTCCAATCAGAATTTTCAGAGGGCTATCAAAAAGCATGTTCATGAGTCTAATATGTTCTTCCACTCTTCAGACTTGAAATACGTGCTCCAAAATACTCCCTGCCATCCTCAGGCTCTTAAAAAAAAATAATACAACATAAAATCAGAATGGCAAGAAGGGACAAAACATCACTGTCCCAGACCTTGTTCTGAAAAATTCCTGAATTTGGATCTCCAGTTGGAATTAAGTTTCTCCTGAAATATCAACTTGACCCTGAGCTGACAGCTACTATATGAAATTTAACCTCATTGTTAAAGTTTGTTACAGGATAAACAAGTGAAAACCAAGTATCATTATGGAAGATGCTATTATTTCCTGTCATTTGGCGGATTTTTGTAGGAGTGAATTAGTACTTAGAGCACTGAAGGAGGCAAAACTACTTGCAAGGCACCTACTGTGCAAATTGTACCTTATATTTGGGAAACAGTATTGGAAAAACAGCAACAGAATTTATTTTCCATTTTATCGCTGAAGACAAGTGTTTGAAAGCACTACAATGACTTATAACACCTCCTTTTCCACAATGAGTTTTAATAGCTTTAACCAAAATACAAGCAAGCAGCTTGTTAAATTTTCTGCTGTCAGAATTATTCGTACTGACAAAGACAGTTACCCCAACAGCTGGCATCATAGCAAATAGAATGGAGAAACCTGTTGTAATGAATTGGGTTACACCTGCTTGATGCAGACAATTAGTCACTGACCTTAATTTAAATCCAGTCTAAAAGATACTTTGTTGAAGCAGGAGGAGTACAGTCCTCAAGTACAACAACAGGAGGAAAAGAAAGAATAATCAGTACGGACAGGAAAGAAGGCAGGAAGGTAACACAACAAATACTGGTCATGTTGTCCCATGAAGAATGAAAAAGACAGAAAGTCTTCAGCACAAGTGCTAGGTGGAAGGGTGTTGAAGACGCAAAATTCAAATTCCTGTTCTTTGTTTCTTCCTGGACCCTCTGAAAAAAGACTTAATGTAGCCATCATAAATAAACAAGGTTATGTACATTTTACCTGCTCTATATTCTCCAAATGGAAGCAACAGCAGGGTTCTGAACTTTGGCTAACAATTAAGGTCAAAAAAGGGTAACAGTGTAATGCTTCTCCATATATATCCACAAATAAAGAATTTTGGAGTTCGTTGCCTAGTCTATTACCTCAGAAAATATGCTATTCAATTTGCTTCCAGTAATAATAATATGACAGCTTCTGTGTAAAGCTTTATCCAGTTAATACTATCAAATTGTTTGCTGTTTAAATACACCTTTAAGTTTCCATCTTTGGGATTGCCAAATCACATCTTTCCACAGGAAGCAGAAGAATAAGTTAAGGAAAGAAACTGAGACCTTTTAATGCCTGTGGATCTTTCCACTGAATCTTGTGGAAAGGTCCTGCAGACTCTGTTTTGCCTAAGGGTTGTGTCACCTGGCAATACTGCTAAATTAAAATTAAAATATTGCTAAGAAATTCTAGCAAATCCTTTAGTTGAGTTCAAAGTCCTTCAGTATTTTTAAAAATATTTTAGGCAAAGAAACCAGTTAAATGTTATAGTAAGCTTGTAAATTCAAGAGATCCAAAGATGTGAGCTATTTCTAAATGTCTCTTGAGAAGGTAAGGACTGAGGCTGAACACAAATTCACTTCTGTACTGGAACTCTAAAATCCAAGGGAAGCACTGAGAGTGGTGTTTTCCAGTGTAACAAGGAACTTAATTCCATCCTGCTCTATCCAGGGCCCTACAAATTTAATTTGCATAACATTATGGTAGACTTTTAGACATTTAACAAAGATGCAATCTGTATAAGATATCCATAATAAAACCAAAAAATAGTAATAGCAAAACTGTCAACAAGTAGCTGAAAAAATCTGTTCTTGTGATATCCAAGCTCTCCTCCTTTGTTTATATTGCCATTTAACAGTGAGGTGATTGGAGTTGTCGGGGCCTGGTGCAGACTCCCCCACTCTTGCCAGTCTAGCTCTCTGCACTCAAGGCCAGGTCCAATACAAGAAAAGCCTCAGCCTGCCTTGGTGGAGACAAAAACAGAAGCCTGAGGGAGATCATTTCCTCCTTCCTTGGATGTTACTTTGGAGCTGAGGCTCTCCAGCTTGGTGTCTGCCTGGGCTGACATTGTAACCTTGCCCATGCCTGGCCATTTACCCCATTGACCCAAACCCTGGACCTGACTAACATCCTTCCTTATGGGTTTGACCTTGACTTATCTGGCAGTCTGGGCTGCTGTGGTGCTGGGCTCTGCCTGCTTTGTCATTGCACTGAACTCTCTGCTTCCCTTTACTTTCAGAGCAGCAGGACTACATGTGCCAACAGGAGCATCCTGAAAACTCACATCATTGTCCAGTAGCAGCTCTTATTGAACCACACCTCACCTCCCTAAGCAGACACTTTTACATTGCAGAGAAAGCTAAGCTGAATATGAACTATGGGTCCACTCTCATTGTGAATAACGCAAACCGCATATGGGGTTATGCTAGGAGGACCATGGCCAGCAAACTGAGAAAAGACATTATCTTTCTCTGTCTGCCTAACGCTGGTGAGGCTGAACCAGTACTACTGTCCAGTTCTGGACTTCAAGTGGGATGTGGAAAAATTGGAGTGCCCATCGTAGTCTAAGATTGTCAGGGATAAAAAGCATGCATCCTGGTAGGCAGAAGCTGAAGGAGCTGGATTTGTTTAATGTGGCAAAAGGGGTTGTAAGAGGGAATCTCACAGCTAATACAAATATCAGAAGGATAGTTACAAAGACAGTGGAACCAAACTCTTCTCTACAGTGCCAGACAATATAACACGTGGCAGAGGCTGAGGATTTGAAGGTTAGGAAAGTTTTCCTCACTAGAAGGACTGGACAGGACTGGAGCTGGTTGCAAGGGCAGTCATGGAAGTTCTGTCCTTGGAGGTCTGCCTGTGCTAGACAGAGACACGGCTGACCTGATCAAAGGCTGGTGATAACCCCACAGCAAGCTGGAGGACTAGAGGCCCCACGCAATCAAAATTTTTCTATTTCTGTGAGCAGTGAGTATGTTGATGAACTGAACATCAGTCCAATGGCAAAGAGTATTTTTTCCATGCTTCTCTGAATCCTTTGGAATGCAGACTTAATTTTTTATTAAAATTTTTACATTTTCCACTTTTTTAGAAAACCTTTCTTTTAATGTTCATAGCTATAAATGTGTTTTCATCAAAAATCTATGGAGCTGGCAGAGCTGGTAAGAACAGGAATTATTTGAGCTGCCTGGCTACATGAAGGAGGAAAGACAGGAGCAGAGAAAACCAGGACCCTCGTGAGGATTCAAAATACACATTGCGGATGTGTCTACCCAATTTTCTCAGGGCATTTTTTCATCCCAGTGGGCTCTGTTCTTCCTGTGACTGAAAACTTCATCGAGGTATCACGCACTTGGCAGCCTGTACCTTTTCCTTTGCATTATTTGTGTTCCACTTGTGTTTAGAAGGTATAAATAAAATTAGGGCCCTACTGCAGTGGACACTGTATATACAAATTGTGAGAGACATCCTCAAAGGGCATATAGCCTGAATGGTAAAAAAAAAAAGAAAGGGAGAAAAAGCAAATGGCCGATGAAAAAACACAGGCAACATGATTTATCCAAGGTTGCACAGTGTATCAGTGGTAGACTCAGCAATAAAAACACATCATCTAGGTCAGGCTGTCATCTTCATGTCTAATATTTTGCCCAGCAGATTAATGAAAATTCTTCATACAGTTTCCCTGGTGGAAATCACATCTGACATTTCTACCTGTACCATCATGTTGTGCTAAAAAGTAACATAAAACTATCAGAGTCCATACAAAGAGCTGTTCAGCAAGAATCAAGGCAGCCCAACTTTTTAAATTTATTCAGTTTAGGGATACCCAGATTTATCCCATTTTCTGACAGAAAAAACACAATGTTCTGCCAAATGCACTTAGTAGGCTGAATTTAAGTAAACACTAAAATACCATACATATTTCTGGGTGTTTTTTTGTTTTGTTTTGTTTTTTTTTTTTTGCTAGGGAGTCATACACTTGATAAAGAAGGAAATGCATATTATACCCAAGACAGAAATTTAATTTCAAATGAATTTTATATGTTTCAGAAATTTAGATTTCTGGAATCCAAATGGTCTCAAGGTCATAGTCTAAACCACAACGTTTGTTTATGTGCCCCATGAAATACAAGGCATTAGCCACAGTTCCCTAACATTACCACTGTTTTTTGCTATTTATTGTTCTATGCTACTGAAAACTACTATACTGGGATGTACTCCATCTGTCTGGGATGCAGCTAATTTTCTTCACAGTGGTTTGTATGGTGCTGTGTTTCGGATTTGTGACAACCACACACCAGTGTTTTGGCCAGTGCTTGTACAACAAGAGGTTTTCTCTTTTTCCAACTCTTCCCTCACCCAGCAAATAGGTTGGGAGTGCACAAGAAGCTGGGAGGTGACACAGCTGGGACAGCTGACTCTCAAATTGACCAAAGGGATATTCCATGCTGAGGCCCTCCTTACCAGGAACTGGCTAAGCATTTACCTCCCAACTTGAAGTAATTAATAAAATCCATATTTTACTTTGCTTGCGTATGCAGCTTTGCTTCATTTATAAAACTGGCTTTATAGTGACACACAAGTTTTTCTCAATTTTGCTCTTCTTAACAATGACCCATAGAAACAAGGCACTGAACTGTTCCCATGTAAGTCCCTGGGATGAGTTCATCTGGATTAAAGTCTGCTGCTGTGTATTGGGCCCACACATTGACCCCGTATTAAATATTCAATTTGGCATATGCTGTCACGCTCAGGAGTACTGAAAAAGTAACAGAAATTAATAAATAGAGATGACTACAAAAATTGGCCACCCCAAAATACCATTCTTTTCAGATTTAGTGTTTTAATCAGTACATTCAGGAATATAATTTTGTGAGCCAAAAGTGAAATTTAAACTGTATTTCTTATTACTATTCTTGTTTGAGGCATGTGAGAGTTTGGCTTTTGATAAGAATAGCATTCCCTGTGCTCATAAAAGACATTACACAAGTACAAAACAGTATTGTTTTTCATCTAAAATAATTTAAAAACAAACTTGAAGATCAGACCAGAAACCAACTTGACAAGTGACATTGATTTTCATGGGAGAACTGCAGTAGAGCAGTCCTTTCCCAGTCTTTGGCCCTCTGGGAATGAAACGTACTCATTTATTCATATTAGGGCTTTCTCTTAAAGCTGCCAACAGGTAATAACACCAATGGCGTCTTTTGCTTCTTGCCAGCTGGAATGTGTGTGACACATTAGCTCATCATGTGTTGGCTATAGTAAAATTAAAAAGCGGCATTTACTCTTGTTCCCCATCATTCCATGGTTCCAAATGTTGACCCAGGCGTGGAAATTTGCTGGTGCCATCATGACATTCTGAATTACCTAGAAAGGCTTTATATAGCAATACTTAGCTTTGATTACTTCAGAGCTGATCCTTGTCGTCTTAGATAATTGACTGGAAAATAGCAAGCAACTGATAACTTATATCAAGTTTTTCTGTGTACAAGTTCTGGTCACATACTTAAAATTCGGTAAAATCTGTTTCCATTCCCTTACCTGAAAAGCAAAACTGCAAGAACAGTCTGAAATATAAATGAATACTATCTCTTTTGCATCCAATAGTCCAGGAGAGAAAGGGGGAAAAACCCCTAAACTATGAATCAGTCTCAGTTCATAACCCCACAACACCTTCTCAGCCTTCTCCAAGTCTCAGACCTTTGATCTTGTCCTGGTCATTCTGAAATGGTACACCAGGCTATGTGCAAAAACCAGCTACTCTTTCTCACACAAGAAGCATGCAACACTCAGTGTACATATCTTCAAATGTACGATTCGATTCATATGTGACTCATGATTCAAGCCCTGAAGTTGGCAACTTGTTTGCTGTCTCTGAAAATCAAAGGTATCAAAGATGGGTGCTCAAGAAAGAGTCACGTGCTATTTTTGAAAATGTTCTGTTTCAGAGAAAGAGCTGATGCACTTATTCAGTGCCTAGGTTGCTGGAAACTCCTCTCTGGCTGGTCTTGCCTGTAACTTAATTCCTCTGAGCCCTCAATGTCGCTTAATGATCTAGAACATGAGTTCTTTGTACTGTATTCCACCTTTTTTTTTTTTCCTTCTCCATCTCACTGATAGTTCTCCACAGGTCAGGCTTTTTCTTTATACCAAATCTTCAGTTTTACTTCTGTCAGGGCAGCGTTGGCAGTCTTGATAAATCATAGCTGTCCTTAGCTGTAAGACGCCTTCCCCCTCCTGAGCAGGAAAGATCCAAACTTGAATGTGTAAAACCATCCCTTAACTTTATGATCTCCACTACCACCACCACCCATGCTTTTTCATCAGGCATGCACTAAAATATAATCTGAAAATTAGTCTCCTGGCTGTCTCCTGGCAGCATTTCAGCTTTCTGTTTGCCTTATCCACTTATTACTTTGGCTTAGCAACTGGAAATTCTTTGGGGCAGGGCTTTTCACCTCAGTATCTTTGTGGAAAGTTTAAAAAAAGGGCTCTCAAAACAGCTTGCCTTGAGAGGTTTTTCACTGTGTGCCTGTTAAATGAAAACAGCAACAGGAATTGTGACAGCTAATATGGCAGGTGACAATTCTTTGGAGGATTCTGGCAGTTATTATTTTACTGCCTCCTCTCCAGAAGAATGTTAATAAGAAGATCAACAACACCTGAAGAATATCTGCCAGAAGAACATATTTTGAAAACTATTTGTTTTCAGAACTGAAACATCAAGTAATTTCTTTTAGGGTGCTTGGCTGCTTAAAGAAATTCTTCCACCTCCAGTTCTCTGCAGCTTGACAGAGGTGTCACCAGAACCAGAAAATGGTAGCAATTCTCATTAGGAAAAAGCATAGAAATGAATAACTAATAAAATATACATATTAAAAACCCAGCCTCCCTTGAATGCCTCCATCTGAACCGATAGAAATTGTCTTTGGATGATTCTTGACAGGGAGACAGCTGGCTAAGTTAACCTTGTCTGACTTGGCCTGAATTCCAGTGAGGTACAAGAATACACTGGGGTTATGTTTATGGAAATATCAAAAGGAACCTGCATAGAATGACAGCAAACATGCAAAAGTCAAACTACCCAGAATGTGATTTATGAAAGGACACTTTTTTGTTTGTTTGCGTTTACTCATTTTTTTTTTGTAGAAAGCATCTTCTTATAGCAAAGCACGCTACCTTTCTGACAGCAGGAGACTTGTGAGCTGATGGGCATAAACGTTGCTACCACCCAATGATTTTTCCAATATTGGGTGAAGGGGGTAGATTCTGAGGTGAAGGGACTAGCTCAAGAGAGTTTTTCTTGAAGATGGCACTAAACACGTCTCTTTTCTTTGTACCCAGGTGTGAATAGTTCTTTAGCTGCTGCTGTTAAGTATGACTGTCAACTGCAGGTCATTAAATTGAGCTACATGGAGCAAGCTGAATATTCTAGTTAGATTTAGCCAGCTCAAAAGAAAGATATTCAGGGGTAAGGTCATTTATTGTGCCTAGCTGCTGACTGGCATGCACCGTAACATATGCTGTGAAGTCATTCTTTTATTTTTTTGTCATGACATGGTTGTTTGTACTAGAAAAGGTTTCTGTCAACAATGGACACAAATCTGTTTATCCCAAAGCAGATATAGCCTGGAAAACAGTCAATCTAAATAATTTCAAGACGCAACATGCATTTGCTTCAGCCCTAATCAAAGTATGATTACTCTTTGGAGACAGACAAGTAAGTTGAATATTTGCCATACACAGAGTTGAGACTCTAGGCTAGACAAACAAAGCTTCTTCAGCTGTACCCTGTAACTTATGATCAAGCATTATTTGTGATGTGGCCAAAATGCATTTGTCCCTGCCAGAAGACTGCAGTGCAATTTCATGGGCTAAGGTTAACACAAGAGCAGATGCATTTTCACCTCATTACCTAAAGTTTGTGCAATGCATTTCCTAACACGTCATTTTACCTCCATCATATGACCAAAGGCATATGCTGTTAGTCTTCAGGGAGGGAATGACAGCCCCTTATAACAGTACCCACATCTGTTGGCTGGCTTGTTGGTCATATTTACTGACAAAAAGCAACTTACTACAGAGAATTGTAGCAATCTTTTCATTTTTTCCCTCCCTACTTTAATGCTTGACTGTACTAAATGTGGAAACATGGCTATTTATATCAGGATAGTACGGAGTCACTATATATAGAAATTATAACAGAAGCAGGCCAAGCAATTTCACTCATAAACAAGACTGAGTATGTTATTAATTTGGTTGCATTGGAAACTATTGACAGACTGCAAAACAGTTCCCACCTAACTCCCATTTTAAACAAAGTCACAGCTTTCTGAAATGTGTTGAAATTCTTTCCAATACCTGTTTTTAGTTTAACGGTGTCTAAGTCATAGTGCAGGGCACAGGTAGAAAACATGTTCCAGTCTTAAAAACAAATCATTCTGAGCAGCCCAGTTTGAGAAACAGCAGGCAGGGAAAGGTTTAATATATTAACTATTCCTCTTATGCATTATATGGTCTGGAACTGTCTTTGATCCAAGTTAAAAGACTTTAAAAATTGTGCATTGAGCATACCTAGTTATACTATTTTTAAACACATCTCACACACAATTTGAACAGCAGTTGTGTCCTGCAAGATCCAGGAAACTGATATGGAAACCCAGAATACACAAAAGGTGGCTGTGGGGTTTTCAGCCTGTCAAAACTAAGACAGTTGTAGCAAAGCAGTCAAATACCTCCTGAAAGGAGGTTGTAGAGAGGTGGGGATAGATGTCTTCTCCCAAGTAACAAGCAACAGGACAAAAGGAAATGGCCTCAAGATACACTAGGGGAGGTTTAGGTTGGATATTAAGAGAAATTTCTTCAGTGAAAGGGTTGTCAAGCATTGGAACAGGCAGCCCAGGGAAGTGGTTGAGTCACTATCCCTGGAAGTATTTAAAAGACAGGTAGATGTGATGCTGAGGGACATGGTTTAGTGGTGGTTTTGGCAGTGTTAGGTTGATAGCTGGACTTGATAACCTTAAAGATCCCTTCCAACCTAGACAATTCTATGATTCTATCTGACAAGCAAATATAAAAACTGCAATGGCTGTAAGAAACAGTTCACACTTACAAAAAATTGCCCTGACTATATAATGAAAGGAACTACAATTACATCCTTCCAACAGCACTGAAGTATGCTTTCTTTGATTTCTGATGCCATTAATGTATAGATTTTATTAAGTAACGGATGCCATTTAGACACAGTACCTCATTAATTTAAGAACTGAGCAAATGAGCATGCTGCTCTGCATATTAGGTTCTTTGGTTCTCTCTCCCTCCTCATCTCTCTCAAACATATTTCTAAGACACTAACACTAATTTTTACTTAGCACTCAAATTTTAAAATAAATGATTGATAGCTAGAGAGATAGATTGAGAGATGCAACAGCACAATACACAATTCTATTGATAGATACCATATCACTTCTCTGTTGACACCACTTTGGAAACAGCAGTATGTATAGCCAGGAGGTGTTTTTGGTACTGCTGTCAAACCTCATGTGGACTAGAGCATTTTCTGAGGACAAAAAGCGAACACAGACTAGACAGAAACAGCACCTAAAGGAGGAGCTCAGAAGCAGGAATCATTCCTTCTCAATATTTCCCTCATCCTGAGTTGTTGTGGCTCCCACTGAAATGCAATCAACCTAGGGGAAACCAAAAATAACAAAATAACTAGAACTCAGGCCTCACTGAAATTCTCTGTGCATACAAATACCACCTCATTAACTGAAACCATTTTCAGCTACAGTAGTCCCCCTGCCATGGAAAAAGTTTTGTTATGGATTTCTGGGAAGATTTTCCTCAATTTTTTTAGCTGCTTTGCTAAAGTTTTAAACTGGTATGGCCGTTGATTGACAAACTTATGTTGCTGCACCCCTTTTTTATTGCCCTGTGGTGGCCTCAAACATAGAATGATATTTGAGGGCACTCCTGGATCACAAGCCACTTCCCAACAACTGTGTTCTTGTAGGTGAAGAGGCTGTCTTTCTTTAGGTCTCACGCTCTCCCTTTAAGCCATATTTATACCATAATAGAAGCTAAAATTCTGATAGTTTTTTCCCCTTTGTGTGTCAGTGTGAACGGAATTTAAACCCCTTAAAATCAGTTCCTAGTCATGTCAAAAAAAGGCCTTTCTAAATATACAAAGCAAGTCACCAATAAGGCAGGTCACTATAACCTCACCAGTAATTAATACCCTGGTGTCAGGAACTTTTATTCCATATGTTGTATGTGATTGTTTGCCTTCCTTCACACTCTGCTAAGCAGCCATACAGAACAAAGAAGCCTTTGGGCAAAGCAACAATGAGGATATCCATAACTGACAAAATAGCCATAGATTTGTCTTATTTCTGATGGTCGTGCATTCTTTCCCTGCTTAGCTCAGCATTCAGCCTTATAGCAAAGATGATCTGGGTGGTCTCTATGTATAGAGTAAATAATAGGAAATAGTAATAGTAAATGGAGCCAGTGACCACTGCCCTTGTTCAAGCTTTCGAATTAACTTTTAACTGATGAAAATATTGATGAAACTGATTCACAGTACTCTTAAAAAGAAATATTTCATGTAGGTGGGGAATATCCTTACGCATCAAACCTTTGATCTTAACCCAGGAGTTTTCTCACAAATAGTCCAATAGGTGTCAATGGATTGCTCCTGAGCAGGACATTAGTTTATTTTATTAAGATGTTGAAAGATTGGATCACATACACCCACAGTGCATTATCCTATACTAAAAGGTGACATGACATAGAAAGCTGACTTGGGGGAACCAAGAGTTTTGACTCAGTCCATAAATCAAAAAAGCAAGCGCAAGAAACAATGGTGTTATCTGACAGAATAAGTTGCCAAAGTTCTATACCAACGCTTACTTTACAGAGATTGCTGCTTGTGAATTGTTATAGCTAACATTCAGACAAAACTTTAATGATTGGGAACAGTGCATCTTCCTAAAATTCCAGGGTAAAAGTCACAGCTGATTATGCTATGCAAAAATATTTTTTTAATGGTCAGAAATAGCTGCTTTTATATTCCTTTTTTTGAAGACTAAACATATCATAGAGCTGGCACCAAGTAGTTTAACATATAAGAGCTGTGTCTTTATTGAAAGTTGCAAAACAGGTATCATACTCAGGATGGGTTTTCAGCACATAGTTCTAGATGATCTGTACACACATAGCTGAGAGTGTCTCACAACTGACATTGTAATGCATGCCTGAGAACACAATAATTACTTATTAAGACATAACTATAAAATCATGCCAAACAGTACTAAGTTTATAGAATATTTACCTCTCAAGATATAGACAATAAATTTAAGACTCAGGAAATTACAATGTTATCATAAAATTAAGCAGCTTCAAATGTCTACTGATTTGCAAAATAAGGGGCCGTATCAGAAAGCTGGATT
>VZSZ01009231.1:9302-32836 GCA_013398815.1 Ibidorhyncha struthersii
CTCCAGCTCACCAGGGAGGTGGCCAGATCCTCTGCTGCGCTTCTTCCAGCCCGGGGTACCGGCCCCACATCCCCGGCTCGTGCCTTGGCAGTGAGCGCCGGCTGCGAACCGGTTATATATATACTATACGCATACATACACACACAAATTATATGCATATATGAAATATAGATGCAAATTTTATTTATGTATATAAGCAAAATAAATACATTACATATATGCTATATATATATATGCAAAAAAAAAAAATCTATATACGCCTACGGCAGTGGGTTGGAACTAGATGATCTTCAAGGTCCCTTCCAACCTAAGCCATTCTACGATTCTAGGAAAAGGCGGCTAACGTGGATCGGAGCCCTGCTGGGATGTGGGTGTGTAGATGCCTCCTGTTACGGAAAATAATGACCATGAACTATGGCAGCAACCCCGAGAAGCCTTTTGGTGACATCATAAACTAGCTGAGCTTTGCCCTCTGGGTTTATGATGATGTCATCAGAACGCCTTGATAGAGAGTATCTTTAACCTCGCAATTCACACTTGACCATCATTTTATATGATAATCTATATGCCGGGTGACACCGCTAACGGGTTTGTGGGCTGAATCCAGAGCGGTGCGTGTGGTCCGGCGCCACCTTCCGCTCCCTGGAACCTCGGCAGGGGCTGGGGGACAGAGATGGTATCTTCGGTACAAACCTGAGCGCCAGTTTGATTAATGCTTTTGGGCCGACACGTAACTTCACATGTGTCTAAACAGCTCGGAAGATGTTTTTTCAGCAGGAAAGTAGCATGATTTTTCATGATAGTGAGGTATCGATGGCCTGAGTGATGCATGGACAGAGGTACTCGTGGTCCAGTTTCGGTCCCGGCCCCCAAACCCAAAAAACCCCAAACTTAAAAATCAAGTACAATTTCAGGTGCCTAAAAAACACCCCCCAAAAATATAGCAGTAAGGATATGGAGCCCACAGTGGCTTTTGAAAACTCGGCTGTGGCTCCGTTGGACCCTGGGACCCCAGTCCCATCGGCTTTTTGGAAAAATCATATGCAATGCATATTCCAGCCAGCCTGCGCTGACATTAAACTGTGTGCTCAGCGTATAGACGGTCACGACCACGGTTACAGGAAAAAAAACTCGCATAACATTTAGCAGAACGGCCACGAAGTAAGGTTGGGTAACATGTTCAGTAGGAGTTAAAAAAAAAACAACCCAACAAAAACAGCAGGACAGTTTATATTCAATTTTAACTGTATTTGACATTGTGATTTTCTTCTTTTGGATTTACATGCTGGAGAAGATTGCAATGCAAAAACATTGCTGCCGTGAGTACCCTTTGGCTGGCACCTTTGCTTTTAGAACAATGCGGTCAGATTGATTTTTGTGGAAGATTGCAAAAATTATAAACAAGGCAGGGACACGTGCGACGTGATCTGACCCTCCTGATGGCGGCAGTAAATCAAAACTTGGAGTCGGCGCAGGGATTTCAAAACAGAGCAAGTTTTGGGTCGGCTACGTATGTGCGTAGCAAAAAAAAAAAAAAAAAAAAATTGAAAAAATTTGAAAGATAATAATAAAAAAGAAAACACAGTATAGGTACCTGGGAACCATGGGCTCCTCTCTCAAATTCCTATATATTAACTGGGCATAAAAAGGTATCGGTTTCCCAAGTAACCGTAACAACATGTTTTCATGAGTTCCCGTTGAGAAGCCAAAAAACCTTTGTGAGCCATAAATCAACCAGTTTATATCACCGGACTTAAATCTTTTATTGGTTACTGATTAACTTAGCTGTGCTGCCTGACAAATCTACATAATAAATAAACTTACCAGCAAGCCCTTAAAAAAATCCAGCTAACTTTGTTTAAAGGACTATGACTGAAACATGCTCTACATTACAACGAATTTGGCAGTCAGCGTGTGGTCACGCGCGCGCTTCAACATGGATCGAAACCCCAGAAATCACAAGACGTGCAGTTATAAAAAAAGATCCCTCCGCAACTACTTAAAGTAAATATATGTGTTGATATTTATCAGCGGTGTTGCTACAGGCAAAATAATTAGTAATCGCTAATTAGCGTAGTCCTTCTGAAGGAATAGAGTGGGAAAACCTCTATTGACTGCCGGCGCGGGGGTTGTCTGTGCGAAAGATGATGAGAAAACAGCAGAAAGTCCTACAGGTAAATTGTGGGATTTTCGATATTTGCTCCGTGTGCATCCCATAAATGTATAGCCTTCCTGAGGTCAGGGTTTTGCTGGCTACATTTTGGGAGGCTTTTCTTTTTTTCCCCCGTTTTTTTTTTCTTTTGTGGAAGGCTTATGTGAGTTGTTGGCTTCCACAGTAAGTCTACATTTAAATTAATTAAACTGTTGACAGTTAAATTGTACTAAGTAGCTTCGATATAAAAGATGATTCCCAGATTTTTTTTCCATGCAACTTTAAAAAAAAAAAAGGAAAAAAAAAAAAGAAGAAAGAATCTGAGGAACTTCGTTCTAAACATCTGCCTGGGCAGATGTCAAAATGCAGAGTGTTACTGCATTATACTGTGTGAGTATTTGACACCATGTTATTACTCTTGGCTTAAATATTCACAATGGATTTTATGATCTATTTAAAAGAATCCTGCAATGAGAGTGTAAACTCTTATCTTTTGTCATACAATAAGCACCTTTGTGGAACTAATTCCAGAGTAAATATTGAAAAATTATACAATGTTGTCTACATCTTTTTCGCGGCGCATGAGTATCTATACAGAGGGAGTTATGGATATGTGACGGTGGAAAAGATTTGGCAGATTTTCTTTGAAAATGAATTTTGGTGAATAGACTCCTTTTGAAGTAAGATCGTATTGTTCCGAATTGCTCTGGATAAAATCATAAGCTTCGAGCTGTACGTCAGCCAGCTGATTATAATCTACTACAATAATATAATCTGCATTTCTTCAAGAAGTGAGAGAAAGACAGTGTCAAGGACATTACAAATCCAATAGTAATTTAGGGAATTGAGCTAGAACGAGGCAATGCTTATAACACTAATATTCCAGAAACATGTTGTTTAATATTTGTTTCCAGATTGCATATATTAACCCATTTTATTAACCTGTCTATAGCCTTGATTCAATAAACCATTCCTATTCAGCAGAGCTCTAAAGCATATGTTTGCCTTTAAACACATGCTTAAATCCCATTGACTTTTTAATGCTTAAAGTTAAGCATGTGCTTAGATGTTTTCGCTTGGCTCTGCAAAATAAAATTAAAAAAAAATGTATTCTGGGGGAAAAAAATAGCAATAAAGGGTGAAATTTTAAAAAGCTTAAAATAAGAAAACAATTCCCCAAACTGTTCATTTCCCCCCCGTCCTCTCGAGAACCCGCAAACTATTTTTAACTAAATACCTGAAACAAACAGAAACGATTCTCATGCCTTATTTTGGAGCGTACTTGGACCTGAAATCCCGGAGACGCTCTGCTAAAGAGACGAACAATAGTGGGAATATCTCGCTGTTTGCTTAATGAGCAATGAATGGAAGTGTGAAGGTGAAAAGACAGATTCTGGGTTGGAAAGTGACAAGGTGAGACTGCTTCTTTGTCACACCTTTCTTTTTTTAAACCCAAGCATCATTTTCAAAGCAGTAAAAAAAAAAAAAAAAACAAATAAGAAAATAAAATCTGTGGCTGGGAATTGCTCCGTAGCTCGCAGCCAACTGATTTGCGTCTACTCCCCTTGCTTCTTTCATGGGAAATGTCAACTTGCTACAGAAAGTTTTAATTGGTTTATGAGTGATATATTCAAGCTGCTTATTTCCTAAAACATCTGTTTTTGTTTTAGTTCCCCAATGTCAAATGGTTGGTGATATCCCAAGGTAGCACGCTGTTTCCAAGTCATATTTCCTGGGGTATCTATCAATAAAAGGCCCCTTAAATTGAGCATAATGAAATTAGTACAAGGTAGTCAAGAAGTCTCCAGAATCAAGATATCAAAACGTCCTTATTCCCATTATTTTTTTCCGTATTGCTTGTGATTGACTGCTTCTGGGGCTTGGAGGAAGAAAGCCACGATGGTTATGGCTTATTTCATCCCCCCCCCCCCCCCGCCCCTACCTCTCCCATGGCCTTGAGCAAGTCTAATTTGTATTGTTATGGAAACTGGAACTAAGCCAAGGGAAGCACAAGCCTCGTGCTGCACCCGATGGCAAAATCCAGTCATTTTTCTCCTCGGTGGACAGGGAGACTACAACTTGTTTGAAGATCTGTCCGCTCCATGTGACAACAGGGGTCCTAACGTAAACAGGCAATTGTGAGAGCTAAAAATGAGCCAAACATTCACAAGAGGTTTTCATCTGCATGCACACACACCCACAAAATCCTCAGTTTCCCACCAGCTTGGGACAGAAAGGGAAAAAAAAAGGGGGTTTAAAGTGGTTACTGCTCCCAACACCTGAATATATGCAGCGTTCTTTTATTCAGATCACAGAACAGAGTAGATTTGCAATATTTATCTACTAGGTGGCCCCAAACCCAACTGGCTCTCTTTTCATCCATCATTTATTGTGAATTTTGTTTTTAAGCTTTTGGGGAAACGAACAACTGAGAAGTTTCTTCCTGAGTTAAGGAAAGCCAATTTGAGGCCGAGGCGGTCCAACAGAAATCGGTCAAAACGAAGCCCACCTCAAGAGTAAATCAAGTAAGTGTTACTTACGAAAATAGCCCTAAAAGCAGAAGACGGGGCCGGGGAGGAGGGGGGAATAAAATAAAAGTTTGCACATTAACTTTCTTACCAAACTCATTTGCCACCGAACGAAATGAAGTTATAAGGATAAAATCCTCAGCAGATTTGCACAGCACAGTAATAGCCTTTATGCTTGGAAATTTATGGGCCATGGACAGTTTATAAGAAACGATGTAGTTCATCAGAGAAGCAGACTGATGGAGCACATGGGAGCATTCCGCGCAGGAAGTTGGGTTTTGGAATAATACTTACTTTGATAGAGTTGTTTTGTTAGCTAAGTAAAACAGTAGGGAAGCCAATGGCCACTTAGGCTTCAAACATAAATATATATTTATAAGTCACCCAGCTGCTTAATTGAGATCTCTAGTGTTTTCCCTAAGTATATCCTATCCAAAAAACCAGCAACGCAGAAAATAACAACAGCAGCAAAGACCTGCTGTATGCCGAGGTTCGTTTAATCAGTCAGTAGTAGTTAGGGGGGAAAATGGAGCATTATTTTAGGGGCAGATTCGTTGAGGTTCCTGGAGGATCTTCAGCCCGTGTAGGGGCTCAGATTGGGCTCCAATGGCTCCCTAGCAATTCCCTCCCCAGGAAGCAGCAGGGTGGATGCCCTTGCTGTACTTCTGACCTCCCTTGGTGGCTTCTCCTCTAGAAGAAGAGTCCAGCGTAACTTGCATCTGAGTAGTGTTACCAAGTACTTGCAACCCGGTTTGGAAAGATAAACGCTGGGGCTCTTGCCAGATGCTGGCTGTGTCGGCCATGGAGGGGGAGGGAAGTACATGGGGCTTCAAAATGTTCTCCAAGGGAGGTTACACAGGGGATGGTTCATTAAATTTGAGCAAAGAACTGGAAAATAAGATTTCACACTCCTAGGCTCGAACAGCCCGGGTGAATTTGGGATCCCTGGAAAATCTTGAGGATATTTGACAAGTTCTGGGGGAGCTTCGGGAAATATTCTGGAGGTTTTTGTGAGGGTATTTTATTCTCGGAGCACACCTCCAAGGTGGGGTAGAGGGCAGGGCCTCCCACTCCAAGCACCTTGGGGCGCTGCCCAGCTCTCAAAAGCTGTGCCTGGCTCTGCTTGCGGAGACCAAGGTGGGTGGACGTTGGGATCTTGGGCTTGGTTTCAGCAGTCCCACGGGCAGAGCTCTTCTCAGACCTCTGTTTGGTTGAGTGCAACAGTTTTAATCCATGTCTCCTACTTTCCAGGTGAACATCTTAACTTGGAGGCTGCTGAACATTTAGAGATGCAGCTCTTCTCTGATGCATTTTTTTTCTTTCTGTACAGACAGTTTAATATCAGTTGCAACAAAGACTTGAAACCAATTCTTTGACATCTCCCCGAGTTGAGCTTGAGGCTTGACCTAAGAGAGACTTGAGGGCTGAGTTTTCTCTCCCTCCCTCCCTCCCTCTCTCTCATCAGGACATAGGGCTGAACTGGCTTTGGCGTGAATCCTGGTTCTTACGCATTTATCCCTTCCCCTAACAGGGGTACCCATATCTTCTGAAAAAGTCTAATTTTAGGAAGGCGTCTCTATTCAAGCAGGGCTTTGAGCACAGGCTAAGATTTAAATACTCCCTACAATAATTTACTCAGTTGGGACCTCTGAAATATTAGAGGGCCTTAGTAGCAAAAATGGACAGATTTGTGGAGAAACACCAGGTCTGAGTACCATGAAGAACTGCTTGCTAAGCACTGAAATATCACAGCCGTGTCCACCGTGGCCAGCTTCTGGGGGATCAGGGTCTGCTCCGGCAGCTGGTGGTCCTGGGACCATCCGGCACGTTCACCGCAATGCCTGATGGCTGCAAAGATGCTCTCAGGCGCTCATCCTTAATTTCTCCTTCCCCCTCCCCCCCCCAGCTCTCAAGTATATTTGTGTTCCAACCAGGGTTTACTCCTTACGATGCTTGCAGCCCATTTCCTCCTCCTGTTTTATAGGCAGTGAAGTCTAAATGGTAAATTAGTGACATCTTCATTATTATGGCAGTAGAGTGCGGTGCCATCCTAATGCTATTCCCTGTAGGAGCGAGCAGAAGGAGAAGCCAGGATGAAAGCGATAATGATCGTATTCCAGTATAAATATCTGAAACAATAGCCAAAAACTGCTGTGCCGCTCTCTGGCTTTTCCCGTAGCTTTGTTTCGCCAGCTGAAAACATCTTGGAGAAGATTCGCTCGCTTCAAAATTGTCCTTCTTTCTCGAGGTGCAGCTGAGTTTATCCATAGCAGCCGAGCCACGCGGCTGGAAATAGAAACCGGTATTTCGGAGAACTTGGCTGGCTGAGGGGGTGGACTCGGGGCGGGGGGGGGGGGGCGGCTCTCCAGATTTATAAAGAGCTCTTCCATAGCTGTTCACACCTTCCCTGGGAAAGATGCTGTCAGTAAAAACGCCCCAGCGCTTAGCAGAGAGTAGGAGCCAGACACTGCGGTGATTTGCTGCTCTTCCTTGCTCGTGTGAAGCGGGGAAACCTCTCAGCGTCGGGTTGTTTATTTTGTTTGGTGGCACTTGCCCACAAAGAAGGGGAGAGGATCTTAAATAATCTCGTGGTTCGGGCGGCTCAAAGGTGTTGAGGAGAGCCGTGTGAAATCAGTTCATAGCATTTTAAAATGTGGTTTTGGCAAAGCCAAACTGGCAGGTTCATTTTCCATCCCATGAAGATTGCCCCGAGCTCCAGGTTTGCCCAAAACCTGAACCTCTCCATGGACATCAGACAAACCTTGTCATTTCTGGAGTGAAACTGGGGGATTTGACGGTTGTCCCCTCGCTTTGCCTCCATTTCTGACTCCTGTGGGCACACGGGTACAGCTCCTGACATGCGTGCTGAAGCCTTCCTCTGCTCTTGTGCTAGAAAGGGATGTCCACGCCATGCTTAACCCTACTGGCAACCTGGTCCTTCCAGTGAGGAACTGGGGTTTTAGCTCTGTTGCTCCTCAATGCAGCGCCGGCTGCAAAAAATCCCGTGCCCGAATTCAGGGGAGTTTGCCCTTTGCAAAATCTGGATTTCAGTTTGCTCTGGGACAGACGACACGCGTCCTGTGAAGTAACGAGCAAGTAAATTCAGCACTTCTGGTCCCAAGTGGCTTGGTAAGTTGGAGGACCATTGGCCGATGGGAGTAGGGTGGCATTGCTGAAGCGCATTCCAGGCACCAGCGCTGCTTTCTCCGCGCTGGTAGCAGCAAACCCCCATCAGGTACGTCCTTGCAGAGCTGACCCTTGGACACGGCGCACGCAGCCACCCACACCTGTGTCCCCGTGCCTCGGCACCGCGCCACTGAGCAGAGCTGCCGCCTGCCTGATTTTATAAATCTGCCCTTTTGCAGTCACTTGTTCACTTATGGTTTGAAGTCTATGTTTTTTTAAGTTCAGGGGTGGAAGAACTTGCTTTACTCACTTTTTGCTCACTTAGAATTTTATTTTATTTTTTCTTTGACTTAGAGGCTCATTTTAATTGACTTTTTAGTATTGTGCAACTTGAACAAAGCTTTAGTTTGTATCCAGAAGAACCACAGACCTGTAAAACCAACAAATAAGGTAGAAAGAAATCAACTGGTCCTTTATAAGGAGGGAGACCTTTGTGCCTAAAGCGTTGGAGTTCGTGTGGCTCTGTCTGACTGCAGTGCTGACGTGGCAGTCACTCAAAACCAGGAAGCAAAACTACCTATATTTAAGCAAACCAGATGATATGACTACTGGACGGTAGTGATATCATCTAACCTTTTGCTTTCCTGTCCCAGGATCTCGTTTTTAGGTGGGAGCTGCAAAGGCTCTGGGGGTCTCCCTCTGCAGCCCGGCTCCCGCAGTCAGCCCTCACCCCGAATTTCCCAACCCTTCCCCCTCTTCCCCAGGAATCAGTGACATGACGGAGGGTCTGGCGGCGGGACAGCTGGCACAGCTCGAAGGCGCTGGAGCTGTTGCAGCGACCATCTGACCCAAGGACGTGTCGCCTGGCTCTCTCCACCGCTTTCGTGGCCTCCCGCTCTCCTTTCTCCTCATGTGGCATGTCCTTTTCGGCGTATCCATCCTGCCTTTGGTGCGTCATGGCAACTGTGTCAGATGTTTTATTAGTACTTTTTTTCTTTTACCCTGCAACTGAACTCGGTCTCCTGGGAAATATGGGCTGAGCCCAAAAGACATTAACGTGCCTGCCAAAATGTCATTTTTCTTGAACCTGTGGAGGAAAGGGGAAAAAGGAAGGCAAAAAGAAGGGTCATCCCATCCTAGGTATGGCCATGTTTTGTGACTTTCATCACGTTTATAAGACGGATATTTCTCAAATGACAGGAGCCACTGCAGAAGCAGTGTTACAGAGGTGCTGGAGGAGGCCTTGGGAGGTCACCAGGTCCAGTGACCTACACAGAAGTATCCCTTTCTGGACTAGACCAAAAAAACAGAGAGGACTAAAGGCTGGTTTGCATGGTCCTGTTTGGACTCTGTCCCTCTAAATTCAGTCAGACCCAAACACTAAAAAAAAGCAGATTTTTTAACGACCGGTGTGCTCTTCCCATAGTGTATTGGTCTGTTGTGTTATCATCACCAAGCCCAATAAAAGAAAAAACTTCTAACACTCTCCTTTGTAATGGTCTTTCTCAGTTTCGCAGCTTGACGCTGCTGTCATGATACCACCCAAGGTCCACCACTCCTTCAGCATTCAAGGGGACCATGTTTGTTCCTCTGGGTGGTTTTAAGCAATCCTGGCTGATTTTCCTACGGACTTGCTGGTTTCTGGAGAAGCGACTAAGCACATACCAATGACCTCCCATCACTAAGCACCCATTTGTTGGAGGTGGCCAGAGCTTAGCAGGGGATGGAGGGGACATTTTTTCACTTTTTGGTCTTTTGAACATGGCGGCCTTAGGGGAAGCCCAGCGTTTGCTCACACCTCAGATCCCACAGTGGCCTTCCAGGTGTCCCCACCGCAGGTGTGGGACATGGCAATCGGGAGCGGAGAAATATCAGATGAGTTAATAAATACATAGCAGGCAACATAGCCTCCCGATGAATTTGCCGGTGGGCACTCCTGGCCCATCATGGCAAATTGCAGCCCTCGGGGTGACATCAGGCAAGTTTTGCGCCTCTTCCAGGAGAGCTTGTTAAATGCCAGGTCAGCACTGACTTGGGTTTTCGGCAAGTGGGAGAACAGCAGGAACTGAAGCTCCTGGAGGTGGTTGCGGTTGACTGCTCCAGCAACAACATCACGTGCTGGAGGTAGGGGGGGGCAGGAGAAAAAAAAATGTTTTCCAGGGAATCTAATTGCACTGAGTGGTGGCTGGAGGGGTCCTGCAGTGCATTTCGCAGGAGTTTACATAGTTCTGGATCCTCTGCCACTTAGAATGGAAAAAAGAAAGCCAATCTGTTTGATCAGGCCTCTCCCACTCGATATGTGTATTGGATTCTACATTAAAGCTTTTAACAGTTACGTACACATCTGAGCTGGAGCTATTGTTAGCCCATGTGATGGATTAAGATCAAGAATGTTAATGTTATCCAAAGGAACGCTTTTTAATGTATATTGCGATTGTATAAACAGGGTCACCAGAGCTAAATGGGATGTCAATGACCTATGAAGATCATAAAGTAAACAAAAGATCTTAAAATAAGCATGTAACCTGAACACGTCGGGGATTGTTGTATATCAAAGGCATTTGCTTATATAAAGTAAGGGAAAATTACTTACGGGTAATGTTGTTTGCCACAAGTCTACCTCTTGCCTGCTCTACAAAGGAAACCTACCCGGAGGGACTGGGGTATGTCTCCATCTACCAGGAAGCACCAAGCCCGCGGGCCCTGACCGAGCAGAGCCTAACTTTTGTACACGCATAATAAACATACGCTTAAATCCCAGGGAGCAGCGATAAGGCATCGCTGCCGGTGAACAGCAAGGCTCCTCCAGCCCTCCTCGGAGAGGGAGGGAGGACAGCCCAACCAAACAGTGCTGCCAGGCGAGTTTCGGAGCCCCGGTGACACAGGGAGTCCACAGCAGGTCCGTGGGGCCAGGCAGCTGAGTGGGAATTAGCGTACACCAGGTGGTCGAAAATACTGGGAAGAGACGAGGGGCTTTTTTTTTTTCCTTTTTTCTTTAAGTGCATTAGCATTTCCCTCCTTGCTTGCACACCATTAGGACTGAAGAGTTGGGGCTTTTTTTGGCTTGATTCTATTTACTCAGTAGCCCCTAAATTATTGCTGTGGGAGGGTGAACCCCTTGTTCAAGATGCCTTAACCCACAGGGGCTTAAAGGATTTCTTGTGAGATAGCAGGGGTAAAATCAGGGATTTTCACTGGAAGAAGGGGATCCTGGGGTCTTCCTATCCTGTCCTCAGTGCAGTTGGTTATCCTGCCAAACCGCAGAGCCTTTCCTTTGTCCTCGCTGAATTTCGTCGTTATCTTCTTCAAGCTGTTTCTCCAGTTTTGAGTTCTAATCCTGTCCTTACAGTCCCTCCCAGCCTGGTCCCCTCTGCAAATTTAATAAATATATTCCATCCCATTAGTTGGAGCACTCATGGAAATAGTGGCCAGGATCAGGACTGACCCTGGAGAACGCTTTTGCCATTGCGACTGGGAATCATAGAGAACACCTTTCTGGGAATGCCTTTAAGAAATCGTTTTACACTTAGTCCAAAATAGTTCTATCAAGACCACGTTTTCCTGATTTGCCTATGAGAATGTCAAAAGAAACAGTTTGTTGAAGTTGTGGTATGTGACACTTCTTGCTCTTTCTGTACAGGCTGTTACGCTATCATAGGTGGAAATTCTGTTCGTCTGATAATATTCCTTCTTGGAAAAAGTCTGTATTGGCTAGTCCACGTTCCCTTTTAGGAAAACCCTATCTTCTAGGTTGTTTTCAGATTACTCATTCCAGACTTTTTTTCTTTTCTAGCAGGTTAAATTACTGGCCTAGAATACCCCAGCTCTTTAAAAATAAAAGAAAACGAACAAACAAGACTGAAAAACAACCCCCCAAAAGACCGTCCCAGATTCATATGACCTCATAGCGGCCTTCCAGTACCTAAAGGGGGCCTACAGGAGAGCTGGGGAGGGACTTTTTACAAGGGCATGTAGTGATGGGACGAGGGGTAGTGGCTTCAAACTGGAAGAAGTGAGATTTAGATTAGATATTAGGAAGAAATTTTTCACTCTGAGGGTGGTGAGGCAGTGTTCCAGGTTGCCCCGAGAAGCTGTGGCTGCCCCGTCCCTGGAGGTGTTCAAGGCCAGGTTGGACGGGGCTTGGAGCAACCTGGGCTGGGGGGAGGTGTCCCTGCCCAGGGCAGGAGGCGTGGAACAAGATGATCTTCAAGGTCCCTTCCAACCTCAACCATTCCATGATTCTTCTTTGTAGGGATGCATCACACCTGAGCTTTAACATTTGTGAGATGGCCACAGCTAGCTCCTTAATTACCATCAGGTGATGGATCAAGCCCAGATGAGCTGGAAGCATCTAGTTTATTTAAGCTCTCTGTGAGCTTATTCTCTGATGGTGGGCTGGGAGTTTATCTTTTTTTTTTTTGCTTCTGGAATTATTTGCATGGGGTCCTGAGTTATGGCTGAGCTCAACAAGGATTGATGCTAAGCAGAGGTGAGAGCAAAGCAAACTGGAGAAAATAGGGGGTTAATCAATGTTTTTTCCTTTCTGTGTGGTACTATTTTGCTGGATGTGCAGAAATCCTGCTGGACAGGAGAGCTCCAAGTAAGAAGGTGGGGTTGTGACTTTATTTCATCCTTTAACCTCTGTCACTCTCTGCCTGAGTCTGTGATCTTAGATCTCTAAATGTTGTGCTGGATTGCAGTGTAGGTGAAGTGAAACCTAGTGCCTGTGTAGGGCAGATCAAAGTGCTCCTCCCTGAATAGCTGAGCACTGGGACCAAGGGAAGTGACTGCTCCCAGTTGCTGGCAAACGATCCCGTTCCCTGCAGCCTTGACCCTGATCCTTACCATATGCATCCTATCTTGTGGTCCTGCCAGGGCTAAGCTCGCAAATGCAACCCTAAGGCAGTGCAATGCTGCCACTAAGGAGTAAAGGACTGTGCAGCTTCTGTTCCCTGTGCCTTCTTGCTTCTTTTCAGGTCAAACAGACCGTTTCTGTGGCCTTTTGCTTCCCTTTCATCAGGGGTAGGAATCTGGGGTCCTGGTGCCCTAGAGTGGCTCAGGGAGGCTGATATCCAAGACTTATTCCCGCCACCTCAGCTGCCCCAAACAAAGCCTTACATGGCCAATGCTTCACAGGTCCCATGACTGATCTCCCAATTGCTCTCCCAGGAAAGTGCGTCCAAGGCAGAGGAGCGCTGAGAACCAGGTTCTCCCCTATGTTGTGAGCATAAACCTTCTTCCAGCTCTTGGGAGAGAGTTATTGATGTTTATAGTGGTTGCTTTGGTTGCCAGCTGCCCAGCAGCATCCTTTGTTCCTGTGTTACCTCTGGGGGTTTCTTTGCTTTGGTGTCATTTGAGTTTGTGTTTGTTTCAGAGAAAGTTAGTTTTTGTTTACCTTTGGGAATTTTCCGTTGTTAATGTGAACTGGGATATCAGTAGTTCAGAAAGATGACATAGAGAAATACAGGGTTATCCCTTGGCTGCTGGAAAAAAGAAAAAGTTCACAACGTTAATAGACCTTTGCTTTTATGCTTCCCATTAGGTGCGGGCATACAGTTTTGATTTCTTCCCGAGATATACGTACTAATGCACCACAAAGGAATGTAAATCACCCATGTACAAAATGGTCCTTGCTACTTCAGCAAGCTCTTCATAGCAAGTGAAAATTCAGCTGTTCTCCATTACAGATATTACGATAGTAATCAGCAATTTAAAACTCTTTCAATAATTGTTAGCCCAAAAGGTTTTGTTTATTTGTTTACTGGCATTGAATGATGGTTATTATCAGCTTTGAATGACATTCAACATTCATTTTGCAGCTCTGTCTGTTTTCAAATATTTGGGGATGTCCTTGTTAGGATGTTTTCAATGCAATTTCATTCACAGCAATTCCAAAGCACGCGCGCTGTATGTGATCCATTAATTACTGCTTGTAATCAAAATTTTTCTTAATGTGCGGAAGCACAGACAGCAAATATGCCTTAAAAATGTCTTTGTTTTGTCAGGAAACGACCTCCCAATGTGCTTCAAAATATGTAAATAGGTTTGTGCTCTATGATGAAGCATTGCTGTGTGGTTTACTCAAAGAAAGACTCCTCCATGGAAGGGATGTAATGACTAACACTTTTCATAACTTAATAGTGGGGCTGGTGGCTGTGTGCTGTGGCTTTGGTCCTCCTGTCTTCAGGGACTCTGCTCGTGGATGTGAGACCCTCTGTCTTGAGTTTTCTGTTGGGTACTTAAGGCACAAGGTAGGTGCTCACTAGGAATTGTGGGGGGCAATCAAAGGAGAAGACCAAAAAAAAGTTCTCCGCTGATTGAATCCCCCCCCACTTGCTGGGAGAAATTAAACACACTTTTTAATTTGGTCCAAATGACTTTGGAAGAATGTTCACATGTCAGTGGAAGTTTAAGCATCAAGCCTCTTCAGGTGTTTCTGTCCATCCCAAATTGTTACTAGGTGCTACTTCTTATGGTTTGTATGATGTCTGCACTCACTTTTATTGAGAAAGTAACCACTGAACTGACAGCTTAGAGTGGGAGGTGAATTTTGGGGAGACCTATTTGGGAGAGATTAGATTATCCCCTGTCTGCCCATCACAGGGCTTTTCCTGTTTGTTTGTCTGCATCATCTTCCAAAACATCTGGTGCTGGCCTTTATCGTGATAGCGCGATCCGCAGGTTGGATCCTGTGTGGTCTTGTCTGTCGGGAAGAAAGGGCATTTGGATAAGTTAAGTAGCTGAGAGTCACAGAAAGGGCTGGTCTTGAAGGGAGTTTTCAGTTGAAGATGGATGAGCTCCTCTGCTTCATGGACCTGTTCCCCCCTGCCCCTGTTACCTGATTTCTTTATGACATGCTGGCAGTCGCCTCAGCTGGGCTCTCGCTGCGAGACAGCCAGCACTGCACTCACAGCACTGCAGGAAAAATAAACCCATTCAGACCAGGGAAAACACTTGGAAAAACATGCAGATGTCTTTTTCTGGTAGTAGATTTTTTTTTTTTGGTAGGTCCTGAGTTGTGCTTCCTCTTAAAGCTTTGCATACAAAGACCTTTTTGTGAAGGCTGTCAGCCTTTGCACTAGATTTGGCAATTTTTCTTCTGATGCTGCTGTCATAGAGGAGGAGAGAGGAAGGGGCTGATGACAGGAGCCCATTAATTAAAATTAGGTACTGTTTTAATTTTGGTCACTGTCTTGAAACTGTAGCGATAGCAAAATGCCTTGGTTGTTTTTCTCCATGTGATTAAAAGGAGAGGTTAGGTTCTTCCCTGTGCTGAACCACCATCCAAAGCTTCAAAACAGAGGTCTTAAGAGATCTGGTTAGGCTTTCTGGGTTGTCCAGGCAGATTGATACCATCTGGAAGTCTGGCTGGGGAGAGGATTTGAAATCTGGACCCTGATACTGGCTTTTAGTCTCCCATTTTTCTAAAGTAGCTTTTCAGTGGGAGTAAATGACTCTAATTGTATTGAAGGAGCTTGACTAATTCACACCAGCTGAGGGACTGGCCCCTGAGGTCTGGGCTGGCCTGTTCTTTCTGTGTCTTTTTTTTTTTTTTTTTTTTTTTAAATCCAACTTTTTGGATAATAGTGTAGAAATGGAAGTCCTCGGCTGCTTTGCATTCAGTTTGAGATGCAGCAGCACCTTCTGGGAAGAGTGTATTTCCATGGTGGCTCTAGGCAAAAAGACGCTTCCACTTCTGAAAAGGGGCACCACTTGCCCTCTTCTACCTCCATCCAGAAAAGGGCTGATGAGGTAGTGGGTTGAGGCTCTGGCAGCACATGCCTGATGGCCCTTGATGAGAGGGTGTAAGATGTTGTGGCCCTTTGTAGCAACAGAATGAGCAGGAGGCAAAATACAGTTCTCCCTCCTCCACTTCAGCGGTGGTTTTAAGATGCCCGCTGTGAGCTGGGCCAGTGGGGTGCTCGGCGCTGATTTGATTGCACAGGCTCTGCTTGGTGGGCATGAAACCCCAAGATGCAGGTGTTGAGGTTGGGCAGCTCTGATGTCCCAGCACTGTATGGGTGCAGCCTGTGTGTTTCATCTCCATTGAAACCCACCTGAATTGGGCTTCTGTGCTCCAGAGTGCAGTGAAGTCTTGGGCTTCTGAGTCTGTGCAGAGTAGCCTTCAGCTTTCTGGGATTCAGCTGAACAAAGCATAGAAATCCTTGTGTATTTTTTCTTTCTTTGTGGAGCTGAATGTATAGCACATCCTTTTTAATGCGACCAAAATCCTGCAGTTCAGGTGTTAATACCGAACTGCATCTTTACTTTGGCCCTTCTTTCTTTATTCTGCTTTAGCTGTAGAGTCCTTCAAAGGAGGGGAGGGGAATCTCCTGCTTGTCACAATCTCGATGGTATTAAATGACCTTGCTGTGAAACAAGGTGCTAGTTCCAGGCAGCAGCTCCAAAGCTTTATTGCTTGAAGTCCCATCCTGTTTGTTCTTAAGGCCAAAGGCATAACAAATACAAATGTACCCAAAATGGGAGAAAATAAAAAGGGCAAAAGATAAGAAAATGCAGCTTCTGATGCTTACAGCTCACTTGCTGGAAAATCAGTTTGCAAAGTTTTTGCTTGTTGTGGGCTTTAAAGGAATCGGACCAGATGCTCAGCACATGTAAAGCTTGCTCCGTTGTACCACTCTGTACCTGGCCTGTTGTCTCAGCTTGCCTCCAACGAAGGACTTGCAAGAGACGATCTTCCTATGGCTGAGTAAGCCTGACCTTTATTAGGCAGGAGGTTAAGAGGAGGAAAAATGGATGGTAGGAGGAGACAGAGTTAGAGTGACTATTAATAGGAATTGAGGTTTACATCTCAGGTGTTGCTGAGGGATTCGGCTGAACCTGATAATCCCTATATCCTTATCTGGAGCAGAGCTGTGCTGACAGGCATGCTTCTTGTTTCCCTCCCCTCAGGTGGCTGGGGCAGTGTATCTTTAATATCTGCAGGCAATGTAACAAGGAATGGCCGAGTACCAGCAGGTGAAGATGGCCAGGATGCTCTGCAAAACTACTTGCTATCTGTTGAAGTCTCTGAGTTGTAAAGGGCTTCCTAGCAAAGCGATCTCCCAAAAGAATGGGCATCTTGTTCCAGCAGAGCTAGTCACCAAAGGCAAACATTCGTTAGTCCTGAGCGTGGGCTTGTTTGTGAATACCTTTGTGCCAGCTTGGGCTGGGAGACCACGCGCTTATCTGCTGGTGAAGGTGAGATTCTCCTCTGTGCTTCTCATCACTGTCATTTCTATCTGCATCGGGTCCTGGCATATATACAGGCAACCCCCTCCTTGTGAACACCACCTTGGTGTGGTTAAGACAGCCCTCTGACCTCACTGCACATTTCTCAACAACCGTGTTGTTTCCTCCAGTTGAAGCCCATCAAGTTGTCATTACTTACTTGGGTTTATTTTTGCCAACCATTTTTATGTGGGATGTATGTGTGCTGAGGTGTCTGCCTGCTGCCTTTCACCTGCTTAGGATAAGGAAAGACGTCATGGTGAACTTCAGCACAGTGGTTCCTCTACATAAATATTTTATAAAGCTCGCAAGGGTCCTTCGGGGTTAGGAATGATTTGTCCCGTCAATTCAAAACGTTACCTAATACCAATAAATGCTAATAAAGAGCTTGTAGCTGGCATCGTATACCAAAGCACTACACATTCATTAGGAATCACCTAGGCAAGTGCAAGGCCAGCCAAAATAATCTCCTAATCAGTTATAAAAAGTCTACAGTACTTGTCAGGAGCTCGGTGTGGGGCAACAGCATTGAGAGTTGTGGTTTCTGGCTGAGGCACTAAATCTGTTGCACATGGAGACCAGCCAGAGTAAGAAGGTCTTCACTGGGACCTAAACTTTCCCATGTTTGGAGTAAGGGTGTGATGGGATTTGAATTAAGAACAGTAAGTCTTCAGATAGTTGTTATTTTGGCGTTATCACCATTATAAAGGGAAGAGCGTGTATGTCAGGTCTACTGTTTTGTGGGGACGCATCTGTGAGTGTTTTCCAGACGTGTATGCCAGAAGTCTCCCCACGTGTCACTACTTATGCGTGTTCAATGGCATGTGTGATTTGGCAGGCTCATATGAGGCTGCACGAGGGATATCTCAGGGCGGTACATGTTTTTTCATAGGTGGTCTTCATACAGCGCATGAGGTCTATCCATGTGAGGAGAATCCTGACCTTGCCCGTTTAAGTGGCTTTATGGCTGCTGGTGCCAAACTTTTGCAGAGAGGATCAAGCCGCTCTTATCTTCCATGTTCCACCTAAGTTTGTATTAAAACTCTATTTGATATGTCTGGTTATTTAGGATTTTAAAGACCTCTTTGGCCCACCATCATTCATGAGTAAGTTTGTCATCTTTCTGCGCGCTTAAATGGAAAAAGAGTTGAAGTCTCTCCAAAGAATATATTTTTGACTGGAGCTGGAATGCTGAAACGGCCACTTCTCAGGCAGCTTTTAATAGGAGTTGAAATCAGGAAATATCAGAACATGGCTTCTGAAGTGCATTCTGTAATCCAAGGGGAACATACAATTATTTTTTTTTCTAAACACCCAGTTACTGAGCTTGCCATGATGATTGATTAGTTGAGAAATCTCTTTCCTGATGTTGTTCCATCTTAGAGTGATAGATGGTTATAGAGGTCAAATCTGTACTGCATGGCTACGTTTGCCTCTGTCCCGAGGGAGCACAGAAGTCCACATGATGTGGTGGGACTGCTAGTACCTTATTGCAGAGAGCGTGCCAGGCAGCAGAGGATGGTGGCTTGTGCTTTGCCTGCAAAGCGATGTTCCTCAGGGTCAGCAGCAGCCTTTACCTTTTGAACATGGGCTGTCCACGTTGTGGTTCACACCCAGAAGGTCTATTTTTNACTTGTCTAGCTGTCTTCAGCCTTCTGCCAGTGCCTTGCTTGCAAATATGTTGTCAGATGCATGTTGGGAGCCCTATTTTGGTGATGGTTCAGGTGCAAGCCAGTGCATTAAGGGCAGTTTAGTTGAACACGCTATGTGGCAAGAGTGGTTGCGCCCATCTGCTACCAGCTTTCATGCTGGTTTTGGCCAACAGTACAGCTCTGCTACATCTTGGAGACACAGGAGCTAGACTCGCATTGACTGTGTGGTCCCAAAACTAAGCAACTGGGCAGGCAAATTCTGTTGGTTTGGCATTTTTAAGCTGTATACGTGCCCACCCAGCAGCTGAGGCTGCCTGAATGTTGTAGCTGCTTTGGCTTTGCCCTTCTATAAATATTCAATCATTGTGCTTTTTTTTTTTCCCTTGAACCAATAAGCAAAAAACTCAAAAACAGTATTTTTAAAAATCGTCTTCAGGAGGACACTGCGATGCTTATGCTATAGGCATTCCCACAAACTAGGATGGGTTGAAGTATGCTTAGCCCTGGTTTATGAGACCGGGGTCAAACGTGACATGTTTCCAGATGACAGATTTTCAGGATGGCTTTGCCAAACCACGTCACCAAAATTCTAGTTCTCTATGCCTCAGCACTGTATTTATTTGGGCTGTTTGAAAGTGCTAGGATGATGAAACCTGCTGCATCTGCCGTTTTGCATGGTGAATGTAAAAAAAGCATGTGGTTGGTATGACTGGATACTGGCTTTTGTGTAACTGCTCATGTTTTGTCTTCATTTTCTTGAGTTTTATACACTTGGTCAGAGTAAGAGGGCTTGGGATGTTTGTGTAGGTGTCCATCAGTGCCTGGTGGGAAAGGCGCCTTGATCCTGGTTCTGTCTTTGGTGGTGCATGGGTGAGATCACTGGTCCAAAGTCAACAGTTAAGTCACGGATGCTGTAAATCCTTAAGATCCCCAGGGTAGAACATGCATGTAAGAAGTTGGGAGCGTAGCTGTGTTGAACAAACTCTTCTGCAGTTAAAATACTGACTGAAATACTCCCTACTTCCTCGGCAGCTTCTGCAATGTGCTGTGGAAGTAGTGGTAGGTCCCTAACAGGACTACACACAGGGATGTCCTGGGCTGGATCCGGAACACGCACTGATGTCGCTTGGACTTCCCCAAGTCACCAGGCAGAGGATGTCTCCCACCCTCTTACCACTGACTCCACACTTCTTGCCTTCCTCTTATGCTGGACTGGGCAGACTGGAGTCAACCCATTGCCGCTTTCATTGGGAAAATTAGCCAAGTTTTCTGATGGAAAAATAAGAATGACCAGAATGGTGCTGTGTTATCAGATCAACACATGAGCAACTGTTTGGTGTGAAATGAGGGCATGCAACTGCGGAGTGGAAAAGAGGGCGTGGGGTTTTGTTTTTGTATCTTGCCACGGATTTGGTCATTACATGCCCATGATGAGGTCTCACTCCCACCGTACTAGTGATGCACGTGGTTTTTGGCTGATCCTGCAACGACAGCTCATGAGCTGACGGTCACTGAGGTATGGTTTCCCATGCTCTGCTAACACTTTGCTTCCAAGGACTGCAAAGCTTCAACTCCAGCCAGGTACCTTAGTACCACAGGAGTGCTCAAGTTAATTGAAATCACTTTGCAAGACCGTCCAGAGTAAATACCTTAGACAACAGAACATGGTTGGTAATACAGAACATGTGATTTATTTTTTTTAACAAACTGATCTGGGAAAACGTTTCCACGCTGACAAAAACAGAACAAATGTAGGTCAGTGTCTGAAGGAGATGAAAGAAGCCAAGTGTAATGAGAGCCTATTGTTTCATGCTGACATATGCAGGAAGCTTGTGGAGAATGAACATCAAACTAAAATGTGAGGAAAAAAGAATAGAAGGCATGAAAATCATCATACTCAAGAAAACAAAGAGATCAGAAAGTTAAGGGGCATGCTAAGAAATCTGCACTAGGAGGCTAAATAAATGAGTTTCACATTTCTCCTTTTCCCTTCTCTTCAATTCCGTGTTTCTCTCTCCCATTTGCCTACTAGGTAGCAGCCTCTTCTTCCTTCCAGGAACACTTTGTTTTTTCCTTCCTGTCCTGCAGATGCCAGGCCCTAGAGAGATCCAGATGGCAAGCAGACCAGCAGAAAATGCCTCTTCACGATTTCACTTCTCATCTTCCTCTCAAGTTAAAAACACATGAAGGATCTATTGAAAAGAACGACAAGTCTTATTTACTTTTTAATAAGCAAATTTAGTTTACTTATTTAACAGAAGTTAATCCACTGTTCAAACAGCTGGAATAAATATGAAGAAGCAATTTAGAGTCTAATTCTTTACTTGCGTTCACCAGTCTTACTCTGATGGATTATCTCAGACTTCAGAGGTGTTTTCCTGACTTGGGCAATGGGCATGAAGGATTGGCCCTTTGTGCTAATTATTTCTGCCACCCATTGTCATCTGGAAACATCTTCCATGGCTCTGGCCAGTCAGTGCCTTCCCTAAAATTCATAGTGGGTCTGGGAGGCTTAAATTTGTTCTCAGCTTGGTGTAGGGAAAAAGTGATACCTTAACGAATGGGGCTGCACTGGAATAAAACTGCTAGGAGAGGAGAGAGCGATGGATTTTTACAGATGGGGCACCAGAGCATTTTTTTTCCCTATCAACTATTTCCTTTTCACATAGCTTTTTCTACCTCTGGTAATAGATAAATACCTCGGTGGGAAAACTGCCTGCCTAAATCCTGGGATACCCTGTTGACTTGAGTCATGTCGTCCCGGGGCTAACCCAAGGGGGACCGCCCCGGTGACCGAGCAAGCATTCCCAGGCTTGTCCCTTCCCATACCCTTCCTTAAACAGGCAGGATACCAAATTTCCACCCTGTTGGTACAACGAAGGATGCCTGTGACAGCCTGATGGATGCTCTGGGTCTGTTCCTTGTGAGCTCTGAATTCACAGCACCATGAAATACATCGTCTGATGAGAGGTGTTACTGGGCCATTGCTATTCCTTAAAAGTTCAATAGATTCTGACAGTAAAATTGTGAGCCCTAGCAAAGAACAAAAAAATCTCCTATCTGTCATCCTTACAACGTATAAAAATGAAGCCCAGATTTTTTGGGTTATTTTAGGGCACAGGGTGATGATGACTGTTTCAGTGCACTTAGTGATACATTTAAATTGGTGATTTATGCAGCCTGACATTGACTTTAATTTAGCTCATGTTACAAGTAAAGTAATTCAGTCCTTAATGAAGTGTACTCCATATGACATATTGAACATGGGATCTGACAATCAGTGGTTGAAAACCAGCCTAGGTTACATTTTCTTTTGTCATTGAAAGTGGGCTGTCAGTTCATAAACTTAAACCGAGGCATGCTGACCTATCACTCTCTCTGAAGTATGGTGCGGAAGGCTGGGGGACCTGCATGAAAATAAACTTTTCCCATCCTTTGAAAGGGAAAAGGAGGGATAAAACTTACACGTGTGCTGTGTTATACATGAGAATGCTATAACGCGCACGTGTGTGTGCGTACATACATATTTACTTGGTTTTCTGCTATGTGAGAATATAGAAAAGCGGGTTGTCAACAAAGATCTTTCTCCCCCACCTACGCAAACCTTTGGGTTGTGTAGTACGAGGGTGAAAGAATTTGATATACGTATTCCTGAACAAATGGATCCAGCTCTGAAGTAGTACAAATTGTGCTTACATCAGCTCTTACATGGGTTCAGAATAAGGCCGTAGGGTCAGCGATGGGAAGCGCAGCCCGGCTGGCTTGGGGAGCGTTTTTTTTTTGGGGGGGTGGGGTGTCTTTACGCGCCTGCATTTCAAAGGAATTAACACAGCAGCTCCGAACTGCGTATATGCAAATCTTTTTAACATTTGTGTTCCGAGGTTTGTCCTCGTTTGCACACGGAGAAGGACACACCATTTAAAAACGAGTGGGTCTGCCACCGCCTGGGTTTAAGTCACAGCTGTGTTGTTTCTCAGTGCAAAAAGTTGACTTAAAGTAGCACGGCAAGGGCTTTTTTTTGGGTGTACGAGCCTGGTTCAGACATCTACATCATCTGCTGCTTTCCTTCCTCGTTTTACAAAGCTGTGAAAGGATGCTTTTAGTATTTGAGTGTGGGATTTAGGGGAAAGAACAGAGGCAAGCGAGGGGCACCGGCTTCTGGGCCAGTTGAAAATGATACATTTTCCCTTTTTTTTAAAAAATAAAAGGGAGGAAAGGACAGATGTTATGTACCAGAGTTTTCTGGGAAGAGGAGGACAAATGAAAGGACAGGAATAAAAAGCTGTAGTGAGGGAGAACTTGTCAGTTGAAAGCACGTCTGTGCTACCAGGGAGGAGTGTGGGAAAGACTTTAGCTTGGGTTAAAATAGCCCTGTGACCGGACAGCCTGCGTTTTAACTCTGCCTAACGTGAAATTATCCCAAACTCCCCCACCAGCGTGAACTTGAGATCCGAATCGAAGTAAACCGTTCCCCTCGCCAAAGCTACCTTGATTTTATTGGCATTTTACCCTGCGGCGAGGTACCCGTGATAGTCTGCCTTCCTTACAAATGAAATAGTTCAGAGTAGAATATTTTGTAGTAGAGAAGGACGGGCTCGCGGGCACAGCGGTGGGAAGCGGCTTGTTTTAATCAGAGGGTGAGCGGAGGGATAAATCCGTTTTTTCGCCAGCAAGGAACCACCGCCGGTAGCCCAAGCGGTGAACTGCAGGTCCGAGCTCGCCTGGTGCCCCGGGATGGAGGGTTCAGGTTTAGAGATGGGGTCACTGGTCGGAAGAGGCAAATATAAATTTATTTTAAAAAGGAAGCACGTTGCTCACTTTTGTGCTTAGCCCAAGTAACTGTAG
>VZSZ01009231.1:32867-45089 GCA_013398815.1 Ibidorhyncha struthersii
GGGGGGGGGGCGGTGTACTGAGCAACCTCAGTGCTTTTTGGCTAGGAAGAGAATAGGATTGACGCTAGGGAAAATGGGCAAAAATTATCAGCTTCAAAATATTCAAGGAAAAAGGAATTCTTTAACAAAAAAAAAAATCTGAAAAATACAGTGAAGGGTCCTCAACTTTCAGGGTTATACAAATGCTTGTGAATATCCATTTGATCCTTTGCCTTAGGATGTACTTAATGCAGTATATCTGATATCTTGCTGTTTTCATAACTCTGCCTAAGAAATTGCAAAGAGCAGCAAGGGGCAGGGAGGGAGGACCCATGGGGGAACCCAGCCCCAAGAGTATGACATTTCACTTTAACATTGGGCATGACATGGATTTAGCTTTCCTTTCCAAGAAGCAAAATGCAGTATCATACATCGGTACTAAACTGGAGAATGGTCTAATTGCTGATATTTGAAGTACTTGTGCACTTTTAACCAAATAGCTGATTGATCAAGGGAGGGATGTTTGACTTTTTGGTGGAGGACACAATAATTAAGTAGAAATAAAACACTTCAGAAAAAAATGAAACAATCCCAGGAATAGACCACATAATCATAGGTTCCAGCTCAGCCCAACACTATACAATTTCATATTTGATTTATTATGCTTTAGCCTGGGAGCTTCAAAAGTATCTAAGTTTGATAGGCAAACCCCAGTGAGATTCTCCTGGCTCCTTTGAAAGTGGCAGGAATTTTCTATTTACAGCACCACTAGTGATCAATGGAATTTTTGGGACAGTTCAAGAAATATTAAACAGGCTGAGCTTGCTCTTTATGAATTAGTCTGGTGTTTATTCAGCAGCTCATTTTTCATCGAAGCGCAGTATTAAAATTTCACTTGTTTGTTATAGGGTTGTCAGAATGAAATCTATTTCCAAAAATATACATTTCCATCTTCTCGTACCCTTTTTTTCCCCTGCTGTAGCTAAGGTTATGTCAACACTCCCAATGTAAACCCCCTCATTTTGAAGATTAGTAATACTGGCATCATCCGTCCAGACTTGAGCACAGTAAAACCATAAAATAATCTCTCTAGGAGCACATTTTGAAATCACTGTTTTCAATGCCTTTGCCTTTTGTGTTAAGCATCCTTCTGTACAGAAAGCGGTTGTGTTCAGTCTGTTGCAAAGTTACTGTTAGAAGAAAGAAAGTATGTAGGCCTCCGTACATAGTACGGCCACTACACCATTAAAGAATTTGCATCTCAAGTTTAAACTGGCTGTCCTGCTAAGATTTAAAAATCTGCCCCTGCTCAAGCTCAGTAACTTTTTCCGTAGCGTTGTTTACCCTTCATAACCATAGTAACATCACAAGGGTCCATGCCAGGGCTCTTGGATGGCGTATTCTTCCCACTTGTTGTCATCTTTTTGGGTCCTCCTATAATATATACATTTTAAACAGGTATACAGCTGTATATTTGCTTAATTGGGAAATGTTTTGGCATCTCCCGTGGAAAAACAGGAGCCAAACCCTGGATGAGACTTAGAAATGCCAGTGTAGTGCTGCAGAGTTCATCATTCACTCCTTCCTTATCTGTCTGGTTTCCCATCATTGAATTGGGGTGAGCTGGAACAAGATGGAGGCTGATGTTAGCTGTGTCCCCTTCTTGGTATCGGTGAAGTAGCTCAGAAAGAAGTTCTCAAAGCATTGCAGAGCTGCTGAAAGGCATCTTCACAATACTCTGGTTGCACATTCAAATATTTGCTTGCGAGCTGGAGAGCTCAAGGCTGGGCTATCCAGCAGGTCTTGGGGTTGCCTCCTGTTATAGGTGACAAAAATTGGTTCATAATGCAGCTCAGTTTGGTTTACGTGCAAGATAGCATCTTGACTTCCACTCACAACAAAAAGGCACCATCCTTCCCTGCCTGCCACCAGTAACTCATCCTTGGCCTGTGGGCTGAAGGAGCTCTTCTACGGGCAGTGAGCCTGGTGCTCCTGTGCTATGTGTGCAGACAACTACTCAGCTGGATTTTGCACAAAAATGGATTAAAAGAGGCTGGGAGGGTGGAAGTAAATACAGCGTAGTGACAAATAGGTCAATGATTTCTAATGCTTCTGTTGCCCTAATTACCAATAAGCTGGGGTCATACCCTAGCTCTTGTGGAGCTGATGGTAAGGAACACCAGATGCTGGTACAGACCTGCCTTGACAAGACATCAGAGCTGACATGGCAAACTTTTGTGGACCTCATAACCAGGTCCAGTTATGGCACCGGTTCTTCCCTCTGCAGGTCCCCCATAAAATAAGAGAATAGGCTGGTTGAAGGCTGTTTCACAAGTTGATTTTAAAGGAAGAAGCAGGGGATGGTAGAGTGGCTGCTGGTGCCATCAGCACGGCTTGAAGAAGAGAGTGGTACAGAAAAAATGACACTTCAAGTCTGAGGATGGCTAAGCCCACCAGGCAGCTCTCATCTTGAATACATCTGATCAGCAGTACTCGGGGAAAAATGATGGAAACTGCAGGTGAGGCCTCTGAAATGCAAAACCTTCCTGGGAGTGAGGGAGGTGGAATGGGTATTTCAAGGTGAAATGGGAATGCGTGATCACGTAAGTCTAAATGTTAATAGTGCGGGAAAATAAAAACTTGCTGAATACCTGGAGGCTCAGAGAAAAATAATTGTAGGAGTTGGCAGTTCTGAACCTGATAAACTTGTATGAGGCCTTTGGTTTACGTTAAATTCCTTTTTGGGTGGCTTGGCTCCCTAATGTCAGGAAAGACAGGGAGGCAGAAGCAGCAGCCTCTGAGATGTGCCACCAAGGAGCCAAGCAGGGTCAGGTTTGGTGGTGACGTGGACCTGTCTCTACGGGCACCGGGCTGGGCACGTCAGCTCATACAAATGTGCTTCTGGATGCCAGTTTGCAAACCAGTCTGGTTCTCAAACATTCCTGTTTGCTCTCCTTTCTTTCGCTATTATTGTTTTAAGTCAAGGGCGCTGTTTCTAGATGTTCTTGACTGATGCATACCCAGTGTTTTGAACGCTGTGCCTGGAGTCTCTGATTTTTTTTTTTTTTGCATGACAACAGGATTACATTTATACAATTAATTAATGTTTGCTTGACCACTTTTATCCAATTTCTTTCTCCAGCCCATAAAAGAGAACCTGACATAAATTTCTCTTTCAAAACAATTGACTTAGCAACTGCTGACCTTCTGTTCTGTCATTCCGAGGATTGATTGGATATTGTTGAATTGTTTCATTCTGCAGTAATTAAACATAAAATTAATTATGCTAGTAACCTATTATTTCTTTGAACCAAGGACTAAGTCATTTGTTTTTACTCGGTTACTCTGCGGGTTCTGACATCAGACAGCAAAACCTTGCTGTTACAAACAAACTCAACACTATAAAGGGAGCAATTTAATAACCAAAATATAATATAAAGACTTCTAATTTCCGTATGGCTGGCCTATTGCATTAGGTTAATATAATTTGATCTATAAATCTTTTAAACCTTATGATTTTGTAATTTAAACATTTCCTGGATGGCTAATCACGCAGGGAAAGAATAATAATAATAATAAAAAAAAACCCAACCTAAAAGAAAACATGAGCCAAAAATATACCTTAAAAGTAGATTAAAAAGATTAGATAGGAGGAGCATTTGTAGAAGACTCAGTGAGCCCTAGTATGGCTGAATATTTCTGGAGCTTGCTGCTTATACAAGTCTGCCTGCGTTCAGTCTGGTGGTGATGCAGAATTTCCTTTGTTATGATGAAAGCGTTGTTAGATATGTTTACGTTGCCAGTATTTGGTGTAGAAAGGAACATCAGAATCACAAGTCGATATGATCAAAATGTATATGCTCGTGGACACCAAAATAGTATTTTGTGGTTTTCATTAGCATCGGCCATATTAATTTAATTAACATGATGGAAAGTTATATCATACCATGAGGCAGATACCGAGCCCTGGCTTATTACTCACCCATGGGGTATAAAATGCTACGGCTGACAAAAGGGGTGCATGTTTGTGTGTGTGTATGTTCCTAGCTACAAGTTCACGTATGCGCTTTGCCCTGAAGCATCACCCCCGGGACTGGTATGATGATAATCACGTAAAAGGCAGAATGGGTGGGGAAAAGTAGAAACCATCCAGCTCCAGCAGAAGGTGGGCTTTCCCCAGGGCTGGCTACCAAGGTCCCCGCAGATGGTGGTTGTCCTCTTTCAGCCTCACCAGCCTCTTCCTGGGATTCTGCCTGCAGCACCAAGATCACCCCGACGGTTTCACACTCCAGGTTGGAGCACTGCAAACAGAAAGCCTTTGACCTTTGTGGCTACCAATGAATCCTGGAGGTGGCTTTGATGGTTGCAACTTTATGTCCTTGAAGTCGGTTGCCACCGATGGGGTCATCAGCTGGGCTTTGCTGCCAGGAGAAGGACATCTGGGGAAATGCTCCTGTGCCTTTGTCTCCTGGCTGTTTTGGGCAGCTAACTGCTGTGCTTGTACCCAGAGCCAGCTCTGGAGTTCTTATCTCCAGGTTGCTCTGGGTATGTTTCTCTCTTTCTCTCCTCTTTCACCTTGGAGTGATTTTTTTGCCGGTAGTCACCTTTTCACAACACTCGAATCTCTGGTGTAAAACTGAACTCTTCTGCTGTGACAAGCCACACGTCAGAGATGTGGGAGTCTTGAACCTAAATGACTTTTTAATTGTATGAATCCATGTAGCCCCTTGCTGAAAGAGGTGGTGGGCAGGAGAGAGCAATACTTTACAGTTACAATACTTTACAGATCAAACACCGATACCAATATATGAGCCCTTTGTTCTCATTCCCTGGCCCTAAGGCAAGTAATACTCAGGCCTGTGGACATCGAGCCTAATTTGATCTGACTTATCCCAGTGAAACTATATACAGACTTTGGTGGAGAACACTGCTTTCCACTAATATAAATAAGAGCTAACTAATTCTTCAGGCCAGTAGCTCTCACCACTCAGGTTAAGAGCAGCATACAGCAGCGATGGCTGTTCGTCACTGGCTGAGAAACATCTGCTTTGTGGGTATGTCTTTCAAGGCTCATTTTCCACTTTGGTGTGGAGGAATTTTGGCTAGTGAGTTGTTTCAAGTGCCTTAGCATTTCTGTGAGAATGGTTTGATTAAAGTCCTGCCATTAGCTCCTAGTTCAAGTGTGCAGTCTCATTGCCTGCAGGAGTAACTTGGAAATATTTCTGAAGGATTCTGTCTGTTCCCTAATAATCTGGGGTGGTTTGTTTTTGTTTTGTTTTGGTTTTTTTGTTTGTTTGTTTGTTTTTGTTTTTTTTTGTTGTTGTTGTTTTTTTTGAAGACTTTGACCTGCGCTCACTCTCTGTGAGATCAGCCATCCCTATCCGTACTAAAGGGTCTTTGGTCCTCCCTGAGCTCTGTCAGCTCCCATCCAACGCGGTCCCTGAGCTCTGTCTGCGCAGATGCACCTTGCTCTCTGCTTTTTAACCTTACGGCTTTGCTTCCAGCCACCTCTTCAGGGTAGCATCAGAGATGATGGTACTCTGTAAGTCCCCATTTGCAATTTTTCGGTGGAAAAGGCTGTCCTGGAGTCTTTCCATCTGCCTGCAAAGTCAGCACTAATTCAATAAATTAGAGTCTCAAGCTCTATCCTTACTGCTGGGCAGGTAGACCCTTCATCTCACCCTCTTGGGGCTGTGTTTTTACCACTACTGAAGTTGGGACAGGGCAATTAAAACTGACACTGGCTGTGCAGTAGGAAAGAAGGTGATAGGAGAGCAGTAGTAATAGTAGGAGGAATGGTTGAAGAGTAAGTTGTAAGTTCTATAACCTTTCTAGCAGAAATTGGGACTTGATTTTTTTTTTGTTGTTAATTAAATGATAGCAAGAAAATACAGGCCATAACGAGAGCTGAGTTTTGTGTATGAATAATGTCTACAGGTATGCGTCGTGGTCAAGCCACCTGGTGCTTAGACTTCTTTATTGCTCCAGGTTACAGCAGCACAATCCTCTTCAGATCACGTGTTTTGCTTTCTTACTTTCTAGACCCAGTTTGCTTGCTCATACTGGTGGGAGAGCATGTTCCAGTTAACCTGGAGCTGCTGCCTCTTCTAGCATGCAGTCAACAAGTCAGCTGATGCATCCCCCCTCGTGGTTCTCACGGTGGAGAAGACTGCCTTATGTTTTACCCCCCGTGTTTACGGAGGTGAAAAACTATGCCAGTTTGTTCTTTTCCTGCTTTGTATTTGTTTTCTCATTTGGAATGCAGGCGTAAGGAAGAAAAATTACTTGGACAGACCTGTTCTGGGAACAAAGCACCTGGGGTTTCCCTCTGATAATAGGCTGCTGCAGAAAAAGTTAGCTCCAAATCAAACATCGATGTCAAGGGCGCTCTATGGCGGACAAAAAGAGACCTCAGTGTTGCCATGTGGCGTTGGTGTTTTCAGATTAAGATGAGGGGATTAAGGAATTTTACTCAGCAATTTGAGATGCTTTGTTAAGAATGGGGGAGATTTGAGCTGCTTTGTTCTCAAACCACATGTTAGTGAAAAAGCAAACAGGCACTTAATCCTGACAGACAGCAGAACTTGACATCCGTTTTTCCCTGGAGAGGTGACCAAGAGTTCCCTATGCCTGGCTAAAATGGTTGTGGTGTTTTTTTTTTTTTTTTTTTTTTTTTTTTTTTTTTTTTNACACCGCACACCTCCCTGCACCATGCCTAGCTGCTGCGCGTCCCTGCGGGGGCCTTACGCTCCCCAAGAAGGGTTAGCGTCTAAAAACACACACAAGGTGCCAGAATGGTTACTGAATAGGGCTAAAATATGTTCTAACTCAAGGTCATGCCTTCAGTCTTAAGCAGGACCGTGCCAAAAAAAAAAATAAAAAAGAGCTGATAATTTTCCTGTTTGGGACTTTGGCTGGTTTCCTGTAACAATAAAAAATATAGCAGTCGACATATAGACAGCTGAGTATATACATGCTTGTATACTGCCCTCTGACACAAACATTAATGTCTTATATAGATCTTTGAGGTTCTTTTAAACATCTAGTTACATTTTAAGGTCATGTCCTCAGAGGTCATTGATGTAAGTGTATTTGTAGAAAGAAACAAACAGCTCATTGAATTTGGTTTCCCATTTTAACATACATCAGTTAAATTAAATACGCAATGTTATAATGTCTGGCAACAAACCCATTTTCTGATGTATAAAATTTGACTTTTCCCCTCTGTGTTTATGTCATAGCTAATACACAAAGATAAAGTGCATATACTATACTCTGCATATTTACTGAACTTTGGCAAGTCACTAAGAGCCAGTACTCAAATCAAATTAGAACCACCCGATTTATAAAACACCCTTCTAAACTAATCTGATTATATTAAAAAGGAACGCCAGGCTGATACAAAGCCAATCAATAACTCATGCTTCCCAGTGTGGAGCAAATATCAACTATCCCTTTCTAATCTCTGTGTTTTGCCACCATTGCAAACCTGTTGTGAAAAGCTGCCCTGGCGTATTACTTAAACAAACAGTGTAAATGCACCCAAACTAAAATAAGCTTGGTGCATGCTTATTTTCCCTGCAGGCACTGNGAATTTTTTGGCATGATTCTGCAGTCACCCATATGCCCCAACTGCAAAGAAAGGAAATATTGGGGAAGCAGGGTTGGCCTTTGTTTTAATGTTTATATTCTGAAAGGATCGCCCACCTTCCTTCCAAAACTGCATTTGTTTGGGAATGGTCTGTAACCTGTGCCGGGCTGATTCAATGCTTTTTGCTCTTCCAGGTTTCCAGAGAGCAATAGAAAAAAATAGTTAAGATTTGGAGGCTGGGAAGCTTAAAATAAAATAAAAAAAAAAAAAGGAAAAAAAAAACCTCTTGTGAAGAGACCTCTGTGTTTTCTCAAAACAGAGTTAGTCTGTTAACTATNAATTACCATATGGAAAATTAAATTGGTAAATATATATGTAACTTCAAGAGTCTTACTGGTATCACCATTGATTCCTTGTAAACAGCACGGGAAACCTGGCAGTGGTGTAGTAGGTTCCAAATAAGAGAATGGCAATTTACTAATTCCCTTTTAAAGACTAACAGAGAGTTCCCGAACACAGCTTTGGCACACTGCTTAATTCAGTTGCTTCGTGCTTCTATGAAGGTTTATTGACTATATAAGGATCAAATACGGGGTGAGCTGAAATCAGAAACACAGTATTCATTCATTTAACTCTGCTATAGTAGAGCAAATTCAGGGTGACTCAAGGGACACAATGTCTTGTAAAACATATGTACTTAATATAAGGGTCATAAAACTTATTAAATTAAAAGCTAGGTTAAAAATAGGAAGAAAATTTATGCTGCTGTCTAAAATAGCAATAATTTCCCTTTGGCCTTTCCCTTTCCTGCTAATATGGGTTCTAGGTAGTTGTTTTTTTTTTTTTTTTTTAAATAGTCAACCGGTAAAATCTTCATTCTTCACAAGCGAACGCAAGTGTCTCTACCAGGTGAATTTTTTGACTAATAATATAGCACAATAAATAGAGATGGGGGGGCTGCTGCCAGCTGGGAGGCTATAGTGCATCATTGTTGACCACACACAAGAACCTGTGGGCATCCATTTACTATTCGGGAAGGAACAGTGCTTTGCTCTTGGCCAACAGAGCACAGCTGAAAGCCTTTTTGGCCATGAACTAAGGCTGACAAAGGCAAAAATTCCCCTTTCATCGCTCCACAGAGCTGCCCTGTTGCTGATGGGATGCCAGCTGGGACCCTCTTTCCCTGGTGAGTCAAGATGACCCTCATGTAAATGTTGAAGGGTTACTTGAGCAAGTGCTCCAGGGGCCGCGACACACCAAGAATCCCCTCCTGTCCTTGACAGACGTATCAGCAAAACCCAAGTGCTCAGATGAAGTCAATGTAATTATCCTGCAGTCCTGCAGAATGACAGCAGAATTTAGCTCCTTCGATCAAGGCAACCATTTTCTATTAGAGATGCTGGGGGGGTGGGGGGTGGAAATAAAGTGGTGTGACCTAAATCCTCCTCTCTAACCTCTAAGAAATCAAAGTGGTGCCAGGCCATCCTTGACTCATGACACTATCCAGACCATTCCCAGCCGAGAGCCCCTGTAATGTTTGCTCAATGGTGTGAGTTGTTAAGGAAGGATGTGAAAAGCTTGTGTGTGCTGGAATTTAAAGCTTTTTCTTTTTTTTTTTCCGGTCCCTTCTGGTCGCTGAAAGCACATCATCATGGTTGTTCCTGTTGTTTTCTGGATTAAAAAGAACTAAATCCCAGAATGCTGAAATTGTGTACTTTTCAGCTACCACTTTTTTTGTCTTGGCCAAGGTGAGCTTGTTCCTCAGCCATGCCGGTCTGTTTTGTTGCAGTTCCCCATCCCCTCTTGCCTTGCTGTTTGAGTGGGCCCTCATCAGGACAAAGGCTGCCCTTTTTGGGGTGTTTTTTCACCATGGGATAACACAAGCTGCCTTGATCCCATCCTCTGTGTGCTATGAACATCTCTATTTTTTTTTTTTTTTGCATGCTGTTTAAACAGTTCTGCGCCCAAATCTGTCACCCATGACCTCATTAAGTTGCATTTAATCATGCAGGGGTGCCCATCAGGCCTAACCCCATCATTTCCTGAGGAATTTTCCCCTGATTTACTTAATAGCTCTCAAGTGCTAAGCGGGAGACCTCCGGGTGCTGTTCCCTGTGCATGTTGGGTTACTGGCATTTATACTGTGTTTTAAATAAACAGTGTTTCGCAGGCACGCTTGTTTTGAAAAATAAACTTCTCGGCAGAAGGAGCTTGTTCACATCAGAGCCAGATTGGTAGCGATTTGGCTTTCCCCAGCAGATGGGAAGAGGTCAGGCTTCTTTTGGGTGGTGGTGGTGGGAATATAATTCCCCTTTCCCCAAATAACAGCTAGGATTTCGCACCCCCCAGGGAGAAGAAAAGCCTGAAGCCGAAGTGCTGGCTCTTCACCCTTCTCCTGCTTTGGGGAGAAGGGCACGGTAGCATGTCTGCAACGTGGTCCTGGGACACCTCAAACGGGGGTCCTGTACTTCACCATGATCTCCAGCACCAGGGAGCATGGCTTTTTTTGCCTCTTCCTCACCCCGTCTCTGCTGGGGATGTGTGGGCCCACCACCTCAATCCATGTCGTGAGAGGCTTTCTGAGCGGTAAAAGCACTGCCCTTTTCCTGCCAGTCATCTCAGCTGCCTACTCCACTGCTCATGACAAGGTTTAACTTCAGCGACGGGAACCACGAAAAGGTGAGGGACGTTTCTGTCCTGTTGGGCAAGGGTCTTCTGTGTGAATCATTTTTTTTTTTTTTTTCCCTCCCCGAATTGAGGTTGTTTTTAGAGAGGCGAAGGTAGGAAGGCTGATAATGGGTGTCCTCTGTTTCTTTCTAGGACACCCCTTTCTGCATGGTTACCGTAAATCGTTAGGCACTGGCAGTAATGAGGCCCCTTTGACGGCAAGCCCTGTGATGGGCTAACCAAGGATGGATGTGGGCAGTGGTGACAGTTTGGTGGGGCAGCAGTGGGACCTTCAGGTTGCTGCAGTTTCCCTACTAACGCTGGGTTGGACTGGGGCTACCTGAGGTGGAGCTGCTCCGCCAGAAGGGAACTCTGAGTAAAGCTGAGAAGTGGTGTTTACAAAACGGTTGTCTGAGGAGCATGAGATGAAGATCCTTTACGCTTGATGAGACCAGGTATGATTTTTTGCCTATGTATAAAAATATATACACAGGTTTGTTGCCCGGTGGTTTGCTGCCGTTTAGGGGAACTGGAAGTGTAGAAAGGGGAAGGTTCTCCTACTTTTAGGGCCACCTCTGTATTTCTGTCCTAGTGCTGTACCCTCAGTCTTCCATTTGAACTTCCACAATGGACAGTAAGCTTGGTACCACAGTGTGCAGCCCACGAAATTAATGCAGATATTTTACAGAGGGAAACATTTCCCCCCCACCCCGTGCTGTCTTGCACCTTGTGCTACCTTCCTCCTAGAGAGCTCAGCTTGATCTCCAGCCACCAAGCAGCACCTTGGCCTGACATTTTTAGGAGGGTGTATTTTAGAGCTGACCTTTCAGTCCTGCCAATAGGATCGAAACACATTCACCTGCACCACGTTCGGTGCTGTTCCTTTCTCTTTCCTCTATTACAGACCACGGCCACTGTTGATACCCACCATGTTGCTCTCCCCTCTACAAACATGGAGGCAATTTATGAGGAGGTAGGTGAGATGAAACAGCACCCAGTTGTTTTAATTCTCTTTGGTTGTTCTCAGTAGCCGGCATTGTCTAAAACTGCTACTGTCTGCCCCGCGGTACCTCAGGAGGAGGTCTGTAATGGTGGTCCTGGTGAAGCCAGGTGGGTGGTGTGGGTGTTTTCATGTCTATGGGATCGGAGGTGGTGTGTCAAAACAAGGTGTTCAAACTTCCAAAAAGGCGGTCCTTTGAGAGCCCTGGGGCTGGGGCTACAATGCAAATTGTTTGTCCGTGGGAAGGGTCACCAATTAATTAGCAGTTTTATGTAAAAAAAAAAAAAAAAATTAAACTGGCAGCCCTTCTGAAATTTAAGCACATTGTTCATGGTGTAATTATAGATGAAATATTAGAGAAGTGGACTAATTACACACAATGCACTTGAGCCCAATTAAAATAGCATCTGCAGTGAACGTAGGGGTATTCTCTTCCGCTAATAAGAGATACTTTCTTAACAACAGAAAATAAAATAGCTAAATTGGATATGCAGTTGAGATTATAAATATCCTATTAGCATATAAAATGAGGATTAACCTTATTTAATCACTGCTTGCTTGATCATCAAAAGTCATGTTTCACCTCTATAATGTAGCTGTATCCTCTCTGAAAGAAAAAAAAAAAAGCAGCGTATTAATAAATTTAGCTAATTAGGTGCTTTTTCTCATCTGCTCAACAGAGCTGATGGAGCAAAGTGGTTGCCCCTAACTGCTTGGCTCTTCTTCATCTTATGTGAAGTTTAAGCTTATTTCCAGGCAAGACCTATTGGTGAAGATGTAGGGCTTATCGTATAGATTTGTATATGGGGTTCTGGCCCATGTGGCTTGGCGGGAGCAATCGTATCAAAGGGGACTTTGAGTTGTGAAGCTGATGGGGAAGGAGAAGAGGACTTAAATCATGGATTTTTATCCCCTACAAAGCAAAGCTCTGCCTAAACATCCCCATGTGAAGGCTCGTTCTAATTTCAGCTCAGTGACTCGGGGC
>VZSZ01009240.1:0-29974 GCA_013398815.1 Ibidorhyncha struthersii
ACTATGCCCAGGTGCCTCTCTCGCGAGCCCGGTTACATGCCTTTTCATGGGTGTTAGGCACCTAACTTTTCAGGTCCTTTTGAAAATCCTCCTAGGCATGATTTTTTTAATTTTTGGTGCCAAAATATATTTAAAATATGGCCCCTGGCAGCTTTATTTTCAGAATACTTAGGATTGCTCTAGCACTTTGTATATTCAGAACACAGCTTAAGTACGCTTCACTTGCAGATGTGAGCACTCAGCGCTTTTATAAATCAGTCCCCATATGTCTTGGGTTGAATATTTACAACATTTCTTTCTTCTTACTTATCTTTTACACATTAACTCATTTTTTCTCTAGTCATTGTATACAATTCTTTACTTTTCCCCTTTACTTCAATAGTCTGGTTACTTCAATACTCAGCATTCCAAGTTCTTTGCCAGGAGGAGAGTGATGTTGATGGTTTCTTCCTTCTCAACTGAGTGTAAATTTGGGGCTATTTTGGCTTTTTAACAGAGCGTACACCTATCTCTTTCTTCATTGACACGCAATTTCAAATTACTTCTGATTTTTTTTCTATATGGTGTGTATTACATGTGTCAGATACTTGCTTTCTTGTTCTCTTGGTGACTCCTAAAATCAGTTTCATCCAGCTCCAGAAGCTGTGTTACTTTTGTGCTCAGTAGTTGATAATGGACAAGCTGTGTACAGCCCTGAAGCCTCTGGGCTTGGGCCTACGCCTCTGTGGCCTCTGTTAACATCCTGCGCTTGTATTGCACTACACCATGTTGTTATTCTGGATTCATAGATAATTCTTTCTACAAAGATTAGCAACTAGAATAGCTGCCCATAACCAGTGTCTATTACTTACAGGAAATACATCAACATTACAACAGCAATAGGTGCTGCAGCACAAAATTATACAAAGCTAAGCAAGGCTAAAATAAGTTAGGTAATGCCCACCTGGTCATTAGACAACTGCAGTTTCAACTAAGCAGGCTGAAACAAGCCTTGTGACTGACAAAGGCAAGACCAGACAAGGAGAGTCTGAACAACTCCATCATGAGTCCTTGCAGTTATTAAAAAGCTTGTAGAGTGTTATTAGCCGTGGTGATACTGCGTTTACGTGGCTACAGGGACACACTAGTTACCTCATTTGGGATTCTAAAATTAGATGAGGTGAACCTAGGCTTTGGAGACCAAGCTACAACCAGGCTGCTACCGTCAGTGAGGAGCAAAAAAAGTGTGTTCTTCAGTGTGTCATACTAATCATGGTAAAGATACCACTTCAGAGCTCTTTGGGTTGTAGCAGTCGTCAAATTCGATATGGTTTGAAATCCTAAAGGAATAATGTTCTTTCCAACATTTTCATTTTTAGTGTTGAATAATTTCCTATGAATTTCCAAGACAAATTCTTACTGTAGAGGTTGCAAGGTGGAATTGATATCTTACCAAGTAAACTGATTTATTTTTTTTTTAATCTTAGTCTTTATCCACTACTCAAAGGAATGATTCAGTTAATTGGCTAATGATGGCCCAAGCTCTGCTGTAAATTAATAGATAAATACAGGTTGGACCTTGAGACCAAGAGGAGGAGGGTCTTTGCTAGGCAATTTGCAAGGGGGATTGTAAGTCATGTTGGTACATCTGGGTGGTTCCTTGTTTGGCATGGTGTGGGCAGACTGGCTCCTCATTTGCACGTGAACAGTAGTAATAGTTTATAATAGGAATAGTGACCTCTGTCAGCACTGTGAAATGTTAAAGGAGGGAAACGAAGCAACCTGTGCTTTGAGGTGTTGCTTCTACCTTGCAGCCTTGATTTGGTGGATCTGCATCACCAAAGTTTCCAGGTGTAGTCTTGTCCAGGCTGCATGTGGAGTGGAGTAATTTTCTTTTTTGATGTTCACCTCCAGTATGCTGAGTGTACTCCAGTACTGGAAAATGTCTGCATTTGAGAGATAAGGCCATGAGGATGCTGATGGAGCATTTTGTTAAAGCAGTTTTTGCTGCAGCCAGAGAAAGACACGTGAAAACCTGATCTAGGTCTTTGGATTTCCAGCCAAACCATTAAGCAAGAGAGTAAAACCAGACTGCATAGAATTAGATTCTAGGCTCAGGCTCGCATCAGCACCTCCTTTTAAAATCACCGGCAGTTACCTATCTATATCCAGAGGCAGAAAGTGGTCTTTAATAGTAATTAAATGGCTCTTGTTTATTGCCATCAGTTGATTAGTGTGGTGAATTGATGCAACCTGTGGGAAACCACTCAGCGGGCACCACAAAGCACTCTGTAAAATGTCTATGTATTTCAAATCTTGCAAGCCTGCAAAACCCCTGAGGATCACACAATCCCTAGCAAACCATTGAGCTGGGATCAAACACTTTCCAGCTGATGGCATTAACTGTAAACCATCTTATGCTGTAACAATATACAATTCATGTAACGTGTGCTGCTCTTGAGTAACGAACAGATATTGTAAAGAGCACACAGGAATGTTAAAATGTACTTATTATTTATGCTTTCCACATGGATAACAGAAGACCACCTTTAAAGACATGCAACTGTAAAATAGTATTTTGGTATACATTATAGTAATAGAGCATGATTTAAAGTAATTAGTGATTATTAAGAAATTATTTTATTTTAATTCCTTTGGAATGGGTTGCAAAACTAGGTACAAAATATTTGGAATTCTGAGACAACCATTCAATGCACGTCTCTTAAATTTGTTCATAGGAGGGGCTGGAGGCACATCTTCAGAATTTCTTGGGGTTTTTTGAGGATGGAAAATAACAATTTCTTCTCTTCATTTAACATATTTTAACAAAAAAATATTCATACTGCAAATGAAGCCTTAATGAAAATAGCCTAGGTTCCTGGCTTACAATAGTGAAAGAATGCTTTTGGCACATTCAAAAAATGCAAACTGGTGTTTTTGTCAAAGAAAGAAGGCTCTTATCTACATTCATCTAACATTATCTGTCCTTTGTGAGCTCTCCTCTGGATCTTCTGCTCATTGTACTGTTTTCTGTTACCAATCAAATCCCTTTACTCAACAGAAGACCATCATTTTACCACAGAACAATGGTGCACTAAATGAAGGTTCCCTTTACTCAAAACTACATTGCTCTACACTGAAACAATTTAGGTCTGCTCTGCTTTGCTTAACAGTCAAACCATCAGGCATTTCTGATACAAAATATCATCAGGCTTAAATTTTTTCAAACTTGTCTAAAGTTTGATGCTCTCTCCCTAACATTTCCTACGAGCTGGTTGGGTGGCTCCCAACTGAGGATATAGCCATACAAATGACTGTTTGCTTGGTTTGAAATTACTATAAATATACTCTGTGACAGCTTCTGAGCTGCCATTACTAATTATGACATATCAACAGCCAAGGATAGTGATGGGGGAGGGTAGCATTTTTTTCTCATCAGGGAGACCAGAGATTATTTTGAGACTCAAACGTTTGTAATTTAGTTCCTAAACCACTCCATGGAGGATGTAATCAGGGATAGATGGCCCTGTGCCTAATACTAATTGTTTTTACGTCTATATTGGATTATTTATGCAGATTGAAACTAGAGTGATAGAGAAGAGTCACTCGATAGAAGTTTCCCTCTATCCTACCACAGACTATTGATGAGGGAGGCTGCACAGGGGTGCAGTATGGTAGTTGAGAAATGAGCCTTAAGCTTTGGTAAAAAAAGAGGTCAACAGTTTCTTGAATGTACTTAGATTTTGTTAGGCTATCTTCAAGCATTTGATACTCCACTTATTCTCAGCTCATTGGAATGAACTCCAGGAGGGAGTCAAATGACCTCCGCAATTTTCTCTGGCAGTTATTTTTGATCCTTTGGACATGTACCCTCACACCACATCAGTTCAGCAGATGAAATTCTCCTCTGAAACAGTCTCAGCAATGTCTCTTTGTGACAAAGGCCTGTCCACCGTATCGTCTGAGAGACACTGAAGTACTAACATAAAATGCACTACCTTACTAGTTGATTCAGCTACTATATGTATTACATATGTATGTATTTGCAGTATGATGTTGATCCATTTTATGATCAGTCTTTGATTACCTTAGCATTTTCTTTTCTTTACTTATTTCTTTCAGTATAACTGGCAGCAGAAGGAAGCTTCTTTTTTGCAAAGTTAGATACCATGTACTAAGGTTAAGGTCTTCTCCTTTATGTTTTGTAGTTTATAAATTTGAGTTTCAAGATGCCACTTAGCTTTAATACTTAGTGATTTGTAAGTGTAACATTAGTCATAAAGGGTTCTTCTTACAGCCCATTGTGTAGGTCAATATTTTAGAGCACGTTTTAGACATTGAGTTGGCTCCAAAACACGTCTAAGACAATGAAAGATTTCTATTAGTTGCAGTGGTTTTGGAATACGTCCAGACCTATATTGACTGGAATCATTAGGAAAACCGTTTCAGCCTCCAGAATTAAGCTACTTAAAAATCTCAGTAATGTATAGAGTAATAAAGAAAATAAACAAAGAAATACATCTTTGGCTGACATGGGACTCACACAGCTTCTTGTGCAACTCAGTTCTGTAATTCAGAAAATCACTGTCCTTACAGTTTCTTTACCTTCCAACAAGAAACAATGTAGAGACTTGGTTTTCTTTGTATTTGCTTTGTTTGTTCTTTATATTTGGAAAAGGGTTTATTCAAACTTAAGGTATTTAAATAAAAACCGGATGTCCTCTTAAGGGCTACATTCTTGCTCAGCTACAAGCTAAGGGACTGAGTAATGCTAACTTGCACTGTAGGGAAGAGTATTTCTGTTCATTGCACGAACTATTAGATGAAATCGTTTGGCCTGCACTAGGCAGCAGGTCAGACTAGATGAGCTTAGTGGTCCCTAGTGGCTCTAAAATACGAGCCTGTAGCTTGCTTCTGGTTGCCACTTAAGTCCTTATCACCATTACTTTGAGTAATTTATAATTCTCAGAATTAGATCCATCAGTCTGAAATTACTGCATGAAGTACTACTAAAGAGGATCTTTTTTCCCACTTAATGATAATCTCAGAGGCCTGGATTCACACTAGGAATTTTGGCTCAGTGCAGCAGTGAGCCAAACTACCTCTTCATTTCTACTTAGCAGCATCCCCAGCCACAAGTTAGGTAAGTACGTTTTCCACACAATAATTAGAGAAGTACTTTAATGACTGGGAAGATACCTCAGAACACGAATTACAAAATCCCGTGTACAGAACTTCTAAGGCAATTAGGAGGAGTTGCGGAAGTGAAGAAGTTGGCTTAAAACCCCCTTCTTTGTGAGACAGAGATGTCTAAATCCAAGCTAGACAGACACACCTTTGTGCACTCGTTAACTCTTTCCTGGATTTAGGTACTGAAGTCGTTACCTTTTTGTGAAGGGCTAAACCACTGATAGAACAGGTGGAAGTTTCAGTCCCCCATTTGCCATTCCAACTTTGCTATCAAGCTATAGGATGTGATGTGACATACTGATACTAGTGTCTGGTCATAATGTCATTCTTATTTATATAAATACTTTAAATATTTATTCCAAACCATTGCTTAAATTTATGGTCTACTAATTCACGCGTACTCTCCCTGGCTCCAGGTCAGTGCAAAGTGAATGTGTTGACTCTTGAGTAGTCAGGGACACCTCCTCCTGTGGGTATATTCCATATGGTTAGAGCATATGCCTTAGATCAGAACGCCACAGCTAAGGAAGAGTAAAGGTACTTCTGTGTTCCACTGACTTTTAGGCACAAAACAGACACAGAACTGTTCATTGTGGCCAAGAATCAAGGAATTAAGTGCCATAGGGGATTTTCTGAAAAANGGTCTTTAAGTGACTCCCATGAGGTAATTTCCAAATTAAGTGCCTGAAGAGGCAGCTGTTTGACCAAAACCCCTGTTCTTGATTCCTGACTTACTTTTTCCCCAGAAATTCTCTTTTAAACTCAGCAGTTAAAACCTGAGATAAACGCTGTACCTGTACCATCTCTGTTCTAATGAGGGGCCAGAGTGCTGCATGTACAAAGAGGCATTGTACTAGAAACAATTCCCAAACACATCCTTCCAGAGGACAGAAGTAAGAGAAAAGGCTCTGCGTCTCTTTATTGGAAATATAACATGCTCTCTCTCTCTCTCCAGTGGCCAGGTTAAAACACTGGCTGGCAGAACAAAAGACATCCTGCTGTTGGTGCAACCAGCCATGCCTTTTGGGAATGTTTAGTGATGCTAGTAGTGGGATGAGTCCCTCTCGCTTGAGAATAAATATAATTCTGACTGTTTATATATACATATTTTTTAAAATGGGAAGATACATCTGTGACCTCTGATTGTCCGAGAACACACACATGGGAAACTAGACTCTGGCTTATCAAGTAGAATTTGGTGGCTTATTCCCATCTCACTGACACCAATCCTGGGCACTTTACTGCAGAATTTAGTACAACAAAATAATGAAAAGTGTGAACTTGAAAACTTTTCTGTTTCTATTCCCTGGCAGAAAATGGAAACCAATATCCTAGACTGACACGGAAAAAATTACAAGGTAAATAAGAAGTTAAAGTTAAGAAAAGAACATACTCTTTTTTTTTGACAGAATTATGAGAAACACTAGCCATACTCTCAGTCAGCCCACACTGGCACTACTCTGTTGCTATGACTGGCAGCAGTGAAAACAGACTGACTTTTAGCCGTGGAGGTTCTGACCCGTCGTGCTTCCTTTTAATCAGAATTCTGACAGTGGCAAATACAAATGACACGTTTACTATAAAATGGGTGTATGCATGTACATATGTGTGTGCATCTGATGAATAGAAAACTGGAAATCTTTTAAGGACCAATTATTCCTAAACTAAACAGAATATGCTTCTAGCTCTTTTTCTGGCACAGACATCCATCAAACAATAACAGGGCATCTGTTGAGTAGATATGCACATGCAATGCAAGCAGGCTTAATTTTTATTTGTTGCTCATAAAAGATGTTGCCACGGTTTTATATATTCAATTTTGTATAAACATTTAAGTGAATAAATGAATAAAGTACAGTTACAATGAATAAATGCCAATAAAGATTGTGATTAAATACGAAGCAACACAGCAGGAATTTCAATAGATTGAAACTGTAGTCACTTCTACTCAAAAGGGTGTTAACAGTATGCCTCAGACTCCCTGCCGTCGGTTTGAAGCAGCAAGAATGCCTGTTGCCCAAATCCTTCCCAAAGCAAATAACTTTATAGACTGAATTTCTTCCCAAGGGAAATTCAGGTATTGATTATTATTGTTAACATAGAGGTCTGCTGCATGGTTTATTTGAATGGTTTATTCATTATCGGTCTTTTAACAGTTTTTAGGGGAAAAGTTTTGATGCATTAATAAAGAACACGTGTAGAAGGGATAGAAGTATGGCTTGACTAATATGTTGGGTGTTACACTGGTTTTGATTACAGACTTATTGAGCACAAGAATGGAGACTGGTCCTAATCCTAAACTTATGGGAGAAATTACGACCTATATTGGTGTTGAAAAACTATGTTCTTTGGGAAAACATGAGTTTTGGATACAAAATATTTAACAATCTAAATGTTTTGGCCATGTTGTTATTCAATTCTTCCAAAAGTATTTGCCCCTCAAGAATTAGTCTATATACATTTCACTACTCAAAAATTCTTTGATGTATTATTTATCAGTGATGTGAGTGTTTAATATATAACAGAACATTCACAACTGAATACTACCTGGCTGCTGTCTTCAGCAAGCACTGTAGTTCTCCCAACCCAGGGAAAGAAACAGGCTGGACCATACTAGAGCAATAGATAGGCCCTCTGAATATAGAGGCTCATATAGAAAAAGATGCATTGGGTCTCTTTGTTCTGTTAATATACTCCTAAATCTTATGTCCTATTTGGCAATTACATGCTACTTTGACTTTAAGATGCTGGTCTTCAGTCATCTTAATCAGCTGCTGCCAGACGTTCAAAGAGAAAAGTCTGATAAGTGTTGGCAAACGCTTACTAAAATGCTTACATACTAAAAGGTGTAGCTCAGGCAGCCATTCCAGGCGACTGTCTCCTGCGCAGAGTAAACTGGGTGAGTGGCACCCGCCTGGTTTAGTTTACCACAGGTTTAAACATTTCCTCCACAAATTCTTTCCGTGTTCTCATTGTTTCTGCTTACATGCCTCAATGGTCAATTCCAATGTTTTTTGTGTTAAATGTCCTATGAACCCTTTCCCATCAATTAGGTCAATTACAGGACAACTCATCTGTTCTTTGCAAGAATTATGGGATGTTTCTCAAGAAGTAATGGCAGCTGATTGATTTTTACCATGTCCTCAGTTCATGGTAAATGTGCTTCTGCCAGAGCATAACTCAGGGGCCTTCCCATCACAGTCTTTCTAGCTAGTCAGAGTTTCAGTTAGCGCAGGTTTAAATCACTTCTAAAAGCAGATTAAAGGTTACTATTTGTTGATAGGAAATGTAGTAGTACTGACTGGAAAAAGCCCCAGTTAACCCTTTAGTGAAGGAATCACTAAGCATAGGCAGGATAGTACATGCCATGATGCATTTGCTAAATAGCATATTTACCTCACCTGAAAAGTGCAGCTGAGAAAAAAAAAAAAAAAGCAGTTATTAAAAAGACCTTAAAAGGAGCTTCTAATAAGTTCATAATCTAAGTGTGCAAAGTGTAAAGATGCTGTCCCATCTCCAAAAAAAGTTTACAATTTGAAGAACTGACCTTGCTACCAGGTAAGTCACAGCATTTCATACATTTTTCAGCCAGCAAATCCTAGGAACCCTTGCAAACAGATAAAATACTTTTCCTTAAAATCTGTATCTCTAATAACTCAATTGTTAATTATGTTATTGTACTCAAAGGTTTGCACAACTTGCAGCAGTACAACATATATCTCCTTTCGTTATGACAGCATAAAAAATCTAGTGTTGCTGAATAATTATTAAAACTAACATCTTTTAAAGCCCTAGCTGAGGATAAGGACAAAACCTCTTGATGCTAAATAGAAAAAATGCTAATGGAGCACTTCTTAAACTTTAGTTTCATCTTGATGCTATTTTGATTACTTAAGGAGAATCTGCCCATATCCCTTTGTTGCGCTACTGCACAAGGTTCTTTGAAATGAAAATCTGTGTGTACATCTGATGCAAACCAGCAGAAGACTCCCCAAACAAGAAGCCAATGAATGGAGACCAGAGGAAAGAGAAGTACTAACCCAGATCCCGACACTTGTGTCTTAACAGAATTCTCAAGGGAGCTCCTCAGTGGTACATATAGGACTTTGTATCTCCAGAGAAACTTACTCTGCATGGTTATGAGAAGTGATAATGTGAGCAGGACGTGTACCTGGGATGAAAAAAAGGCCCAGACAGATGCTGAACTAACTGAAGTTACAGCCTTGTATATAGGAATTCCTTCCCTGAAATCCACATTTAAAGTTGTTACATTTACTTTTAATGTTACTGGAAGCTGACAATCTGTGCATGCCTGTTGGAATTTGTTTTGAAATAAAGCTCTGGAGACACTGTTAAATCAACAGTGAGCTGAAAGGAAAAGGTCCCATTAGTCCTGGAGCAGAAACTCCCGTAAAATCTTCTAAATGCGGTTCAGAGATATCTCAATGCCACTGAAATCCACCAGAAAAATAAAGTAAAAGTCATGTACCTGTTTATCTCCCCTAGTCCTTTTTATAAAATGCAAGGACTATTGATCTTCACTTTTGAATTTCACATGCACAATATAGCTACAATACCATACAGTGAAAGCAACACAGGACTGAGGTTTTGCAAGGCCTCATAAATGAAAGTGAAAAATGCGGCACTGAAGAGAAAAACCTCAGGAAGGCAATGAAACATTCAGCACAGAAAAATGGGTGAGGAATACTAGTAGAGCAGGACAGCATGTGTAAAACTGTTGCAGGGTAAAAAAGAGAGTTGCTCTACAGTCAGGTGTAAGCAACATCAGGGTAGTGGAAACTGTGGAAAGAAATTGCCGTTATCCTTCCAGAATGAGCTATGAGGGGAGAGGAGAGAGAAGCTGTATATTATATCTAGGCTGTTCAAAGAGGAGATGTCGCCCTGCCTGTTTCCTCTATGTGTTTATTCCAAATTTGAGTATGAATTGTTTCTAATAGGAGTAAAAGCCCAGAAGACCAATTTGACGCAGCTCAATTAGTTTATTGATCAGAACTATGAGACCACAGCCAATCAAAACCATAACATATGTGTTACCAATCTCTGCTGGGGTATTCCAGTGGTTTGAGTGAACTAAAGCATATTTTTCTTGTGTTGAGTAATATTCATATCTTTCTTGTTATGAGGCAAATCTGCAGAAAAAAAATTATCATCCTTTTAATATCAAAAAATGAGAGTGCTGTCTGCAAACATTGCACGCAATTTAAAGATACATTGATATCTTATAATTTGTACTTTTTTTGGGTCATTTTGAACATACAAAGCCCTACTACAAATTTTTGTGTTAGAGCTTGGGAATCATCAGAGTGTAACTGACAATTTACCTACAACAGCAGAAAGGTCTTTTTCAATCAATATTCAAAAACAGCTTAGCTAACAGAAGATGCTATTTTGTACTTGTAAAGGCGTAGGTTAGGCATTGTCCTGCAGGACAGGCAGATGTTACAGATACTGTTCTTGTAATTTTTGCATTTGTCAGTTGTAGTAATGGATCGTTTCCCCCTTCAGAATTATTGACAGGGTTATACATCTGCTAATGATTAAAGTTTCCCAGTAATTTCTGGGCTAGGATTCCACCTTCCACCTACTAGCTGAAAATATCACCAAACTTTAAACTTTTGTGTTCAGGTGGGCTAGTTTGTATGTTTATTTAGGGTAGTTTCAGCTGAAATAGATGGAATTTTTCAGAAGACACAACTAATGTTATTTTGTACATTTTAAGTGGCTCCTTAAAGGTAGTTCATTAGGTTAGGTCTCTGTGCTGTGGAGAAAGAACTTGACATTTGGCACGGTGATTTATGAGGTAATAAGAGTATGGCTTTTCTACTAATTTTAAGAAAAAATACCAAAATTTGAATAAGCTATAAGCTTTTGACTTATTATGAACTTAATTTTGTGTGAGTTGGTAGAACTCATTGTTTCTGTCTTCTGAAGATGCCCTTGCTTCAGTCTGCTCCTTAATTGCCTCCTGTGATATGTCCCTGTCCCTGCCACCCAAAACGTCCAGACATGGTCCAGCCTGGGGATCTAGATGTTTAGGAATATATTCCTGTTTAGGAGAATATTCCTGTGTGTGTTGTTGCTCCTGTTTTTTCAGCAGCACTGTGGCTCCAGTATCTGTATCTGTAACTGAGTTCCCATGTTAGGATTGGTTCTGAGTAATGAGGAAAAAATGTAGAAAAGAGGTTTAACTGAATGGACACAGGGAAGATGGGAAAGGGTAGGAGAGATTAATAAAAAGGGAAAGGAGGAGATTAGAAAAGGAGCAAGAAAAGAAGAGACAGAAGAAACAGGGGAGGGGAATAAGGGTAAGCTAAAGAGAAGATGAGTTGAGAATAGCTCAACAACTACTCTCCTTCAGATGCTGAGCAGTTCTTCGATCACACCACTGGATATTCCTTCTCCATGTAACAAATTGCTGCCACACTGCCAACTGCATGTTTCTGTCCCTCTCTGCATGGTGACCCATACAGAAGAGAAAAACCTTCTGCAGCGACTGCCTGATCTTTTCTTTCAAGCATTAGAGCGCACCGTGCTGCATATCTGAATCCCTGCATGATCCTATGAAGTGGAGGCCCATGAGGCACGGTCCTTCAGGAAAACTCTTTGAATAATATATACACAGGCTTCCACGGGAAACCTTATTTCTGTCATTTGTTATCTTTTGAGAAACACTAATTTGAAATGTTAATATTTTTTAGCTGAGAATTTGTATATCTGTGCAACTATCTGCATTTTCTTTGAAGCTAGCCTTAGCTATTTTTTCCAAAGAGCTAAATATTAGACTCTTCTGTCAATTAAACTAATTCTGTGTGCTTTTATTTTTTATTTTTTTTTTACCTAGTAAAATACCTTGAAAAAAGATGTTTTTCACCGACTTATTCCGTGATTGAAATACTATTCTTTGCCAGTATGCCTAGTTACTTTCCACAGCATTCCGTTCTAATAAACATAGTCTTCCAAATTCATAATTTCTCTGCTGGGCTGCTTTCAGCTTCTTGTGTGAATGCACAAGCAGCAGTCCTGCTGTACCACTTAGATACACTGATATGACACTGAAAAGAGATAATTGTGTTTAATTTCAGCTTAGGAAAGTCTATTGTAAAAACCAGAATGTAATCAAGTCACAATTAGAAAAGCAACTGGCTAAATTTCTTCCATTAAAAAAGCAATAAGGAGGCATCACATGGAAATCCATTATTAATGAACTAATACATACAGTACAGAACAATAATTTGTAAATTGATTTTAAAATTTAAACAATTTCATTTATGGGACAGCCATACAGATCACTTCTTAAAATAAATACTTTAAAACTTAAACAAATGCAAAGGAAAAAAAGCAAGGTTTCTTTACAAGAGATCATGTCAGCTAACAGGATTTTTCAGTATCCAGCATAATTTCAAGGATGCAGTAGACAAACATTGAAGGTAGAGTGATTTAGAAAACATTATAACAGTCAAGTACACATCTCTTATGTATTATTAAAGTGAGGGTTATTATTTGCTGTGACATAGTACTAGACAAGGAAGAAAGAATGGAAGAATATCAGGAATACTAGGGACAGAGGGTGTCATTCAATTATCCATCTAAGACCTATGGGATTGTTTTTTCTCTGTTTTGTTGTTGATGTCTGGTCCCTCCAGCTGTTCCTTTACAACTTTGCCTCACTGTGGCACTTTTAGATATTTTTCTGCATGCCTCTCCTAGGGATCAGGAGTCTCAGAACAATCATAATCCCTGGCATAATGCAGGAGTTTCAGAATGAGGACAGAATCGTTGCATACAAATCAGGATGGCTGGTGAGCCTGCACAGCATCCATCTATCACCCTGTGCTTGCACAGGGCTGCACCATATATCTCACACTAACCATATTAAAGAGGCTTTGTCAGCAGTCATATTAAAAATACTTTGCCTATGATTTTGAAAATATAAAAGGTGGATATTAGTCTGAACCACAAAGCTTTTCAAGAGAAGTAGATTAAACAGACTAACTAGGGAAAAAACCTTCAGGTTCCCAGCAGTTTTAGGCAGCAAAACATGAAGTATGACTTCTGAAGCAATGATGAGACAGCCAAGTTTCTACAATGTTGCACAATTTCCTTCCCCTGTGTTTATGAGAAAGACTCCTTCTTTTTAGGCAGCCAGTGTCAGGTGGCAGCATTTTGTGATACTTGACATTTTTCTGCTGGCTTCTATTTTGTTCTATCATTGCTTGAGAACTTGGATAAGGATCTTCTAGAAAGAGAAGGAGGAAGCCCTCCAGTATGAAAATCTACCAATCTTTATGAAGATCACAGAAAGATGCTGAGGTGAATTAGAGTACATTAGCTTCACTGCCACCTGCTGGGAAGCAGTCATTTTTATTGCTCTGGTTTTGCTGACTGATAATGTTAAATAGTTGCAAGTATGTCATGCAGTTCTATCCTGCTCATGCTCAGACAATTTTTTCTGATTGGACAGAAAGCTTACATTCTTTCAGATGTATTCTTTATGCTTGATAAAATACAGTATATCATCTTCAGATCCAAATGCCATGTTTGCCCATTATTTTGAATTTTTCTTCCTCACTGATTCACTCAAACTAGCAGTTTTATTTTTAGGCATGTCTGTATGCATTTTTCTTGCTTTGTTTGGTACAGGGCATTCTTATAAGATGCTTTTAATGAACAACAATAATCCATTATGCATATTTTCCCTGCTTAGACTGTGTGGAAGACCTAATGTATAATTTCCTTTTCATGTTTCACTTAGTTTTCTGTTTTCCCCTAGATTTCTTCATTTCTTTTCTCTACTCATTTTTTTTTTTCTGCAAGTCATAGTTCTTATAATTTCTCTAGACGAAGCAGGCTTTTGGCACCTTTTGGAAAGCAAGGCATTGAATTAGACATGAGAGGGACATATGTCTTTCCTAATAGTCCCTGAATGTTGCAATATAATTAACTACTATGATATACCACACTATAAGGAGAAATCATTTTTGTGTAGTTGGCGTCCTGTGGAAGTGCTAACTTACAGTACAGTGGAAAAATATAGACTCCATTGCCAAAGGACAAAGGGAAAGTTGATGAGTGGCACCAGGATACACCAGGAACCTGGGAAAAACTGCAGCGATTCATCATACTGTTCAAAGAGTCTGAAGTCACATCTGAGTTTGGCATAGAAGTAGTTTCCAAAACTATTGTCCCATATCTCCAGTCCTAGTCGTTGCATCTCAGCTGTAATGGGAAGCTCTGCCAGTATGGTACGGTGGAGTCCAGTGCATTGGGGAACTGATAACAAAACAAGCTGCCTCAGAAGCTGGACTTGTATGACCGTGAGAGCAAGACTCAGGTCTGTTGAGCCCAGCCAGAACACATTCTAGCCCAGTTGTATTGCTTTTAGTACCTGCTTTACCCCAAAACGTGGTTTAAGGGAGAGCATAACCAGAAATAGTGAAATAGAACAATAAAGGGAAGATTTTCCAGTTGAACACATGCCCCAGTGAGTGCTGCAGTGCTATGACAGCAGACATCTGCTGAGGATCTGCCGTCAGCTAGTGATTACCATGTTTTTCATCCTCAGTGACAGTGAGATTCCTCATATCTTTAAATTGAAGCAATTAAATCTCAGGTGTGATTGGTACAAACAGCATCTTACAAGCATGCCATCGTCATACCACCCTGCTGTTCTCTTGCTTATTTTAGAAGAACATTCTTCCTAAGGGAAGACTATTCATCTTACTGTTGATCACACCTGAACTCACATATTCAAGGTGGAATGGGTCACAGAGGTTTTTTGTTTGTTTTGTTGTTTTTTTTTTCTTATTAATGAGCTTCTGTACCATAACAAGATTTATGACATATCTGAAAAAGTGAAGGGATTGTTTCTGTGATTTGGTTAAGTTACTGTATTTATTCTTATTATTCAGGGAAATCTGTATATAATCGCATACCATTTTTCAAGTAAATCCTTTGATACTCTGTCCATCAACCAGTGACCCTCAGACTCGCAAATAAGCATCACTCAACCAGAGGAAATAAAGGTATTTTCACACTTGGAATGCTAAATGTAATATTTCTAGTGTTTATGGGTTCATACATGAGATCATTTTAAACTTACAAAAGGCATTTCAGAATTTGAAGAATAATTTGGAGCATGCTATTAAAAACAGAGGTCTAATATTTCCTGCTTGCTCATAGCTTTGGGGACAGCAAGCACAATCTTTCCTACATTCCTCTCAGTGACTAGCTTATAAACCGGATGAATCTAGTGACATGGCAGTTTATGCTGGTAGACTGGCCTAAAGAAAGAAGATTGAAAATAAATACTAGAAAATATTACCAATCTGAAATGTACTCTTTCCAAAGCCACTTCCACAATTCCTGAATCTATAAATTTCTAAGATTTAGCATTCTTTTCCTCCCATTGTACATAAAATCAAGCTGTTATGGAATTACACAGCTTTCTAGCATCGCACTAGTGCTAACAAGGACGGGAATATTTCATACTAAAGCACAATCTTGTGCCTCAGACACCTGGGGCCAATTACACTGAACAATCACAGCTTACTGTGATTTAAACAGGAATCAAAGTCACTGAACATTTTACAGGATCAGGCTCTTTGCTGATAATTCATTCAGTCTACAAATGCTGTTTGGTATTTTCTCCTCCACTGGATCTTCAGAGTCTGAATTTGGGAGACCCGAGTTGGCTCTAAATTCAATTAAAATGGTTTCAAGAAGCGCAAAGAGGATCATTTGCCCTGGCTGTTCAGAAAGAGAAAGCACTAAAGGTTTCACTTGAATACCTTTAATATCGACTTCTGCCAGGATTTTGTATTTGTCAAGAAACCTAACTTCCAATAACGCAAATAGAAGCAACCTGAATTTCTCCTTGAATGCAAGAGAAACCAGCTAACTATTTTTCATCTGTCTTCTTTTAACGAGATTTGGATGAGATGGTACATTTTTTTGTTATTAGAAATTATGCTTTTCTGATAAGACGTAATACAATTTGCAAAAAGCTGCAGCCACATCTTACGATGCCATCATCATTTTCTTACTGTTACCCAGTCAGCTTGTTGTGTGTATTTTCTCCGCACATCAGATCCATTGATTATAGGTTATGTGGCTGCTTGTACAAGGGTACCCTAATACCTGACTGAGAGCTCTAGAGCTACCACAGCACACTTAAGAATAAAAAAATTTAAAATTTTTGGTGTTTTAAATAATTATGGATGATGTCGTATGCTGAATTTTAGTAATGATCTTTGCTGAATGCTAGTCACATTTCCCCATCCGTTTGCCATTTGCTATAAAAACTGGTCTGATTTAGCAGTACAAACCTCAGTGGGCTACCAAAGATCAGGTTCAGGCGTCAACTGTGACACTCGGCAGTTTTTGCATTAATCCCTTTGGATATGCTTGATATTCATCTCAGGCTGCAGTCTCCATAGTTTTAATATGTGCTTGGTTTGCAACATCAGGTTTGTGACGGAGTAGGTAACTGTGGCTTCAGGCTGGTTTCTTTTTTTACGTTGTAAGTCCTTTTTTATTTTGAATGAAGAAAGTGACAATTACAAGTGTACGTTTTCACAGGCTAGGGCTTAGACATACTACCCCCATCTTTTTTGTTTACTCTTAATATCTTCATTTTTGTTGATGTTGTTCGTTTCAGTGGCCAGTCCGGCCTTTTGATCCCTCAGCTTTTGTGCTGAGCATGATGCAGATGGGATGGAATACCCTGTCGGTCAGTTTTGGGTCACCTGTCCTGTCTGCTCCTCCCCACAGGTGCGACCCCTCTACGCTTTTCCACTTCCGAACCTCCAACAGGGCAACTAACAGAGTTAGCTCACCTCGGTTGTTACAGCAATAAGAATAAGCAGGAGCCTCTCTGCATACCATTCATTGGCATAAATTTTAAGCAATGAGGTCTTATCACTCTGAGAGCCAACTGCAGTCTTAAAAATAGGCTGATAATTTCAGAGTTCAGTTAGTTAAAAGAGGCTTAGCTGAAAAGTAAAATTACTGAACAGAAAATCGATTCCGTTTTACCTCAAAGCAGGACCTGAAGAATCTTAAAATATGAAAGTGAAAAAAAAAGAAAATTAAAAATTTGCCAAAACCTATGCAATTTGCTCTTTTTGACTTGGCCACTAGAGTAAAACCCCTGAGATCTTCCCAAGCCAGACGAAACGCTTTTGTCGTGGTTTAGGCCAAATCCCACTGGGGATGTGGGGGACCCCAGATGGGACCGACAGATGCTCCCCTCTACCCTCTTCGAAGAGAGAGGCAGAGGAGGAAAAAGAGACTTATGAGTTTAGAAGGAACTAAACTACTTTAATGACATACTACTAATAGAATAAAAAGAAAATAATGAAATATATACAAAACCGTATCAAGCTCCCAGGATGATAATCACGACACCGGCTGGCACTGGGGCAGTCCCAGGCTGGTCTCAGTGGCGGACGGGAACTGGATTCCGGATCTGTAGGCAGAATCGGGACCAACGGCAGACGAACAGAGTCCTCCTCAGATGTCGGCCATTGAAGGAAGAAAGAGAGCCAGAGCCAGTGCTCCCTGCTCCCCAGCTTCCTGCTCCCTGCTTTGCTCGCTGATCCCTCAGAGGGCTTTTATACTGAGCATGATGTGGATGGGATGGAATACCCTGTTGGTCAGTTTTGGGTCACCTGGCCTGTCCGCTCCTCCCTGCAGGTGGGACCCCACTGTGTTTTTCTGCTTCCAACCCTCCAATGTGGCAAATAACCAAGTTGGTTGGCCTTGGGTGTTATAGCGATAAGTATAAGCAAGAGACTCTCTGCATACCACGTCTGGACATCAGCCATAACATTGGTCTTATCACTCTGAGAGAGCGAACATTGTCTGCACAATCTGCTGTTAATTTCAGCAGTTAGAAGAGGCCCAGCTAAGAAGCAAAGTTACGGAACAAAATTGGTCCTGTTTTACCTGAAACCAGGACAGCTTGGCATCACCAACAAGAAAAACAGGGCATACTACTGCCTGTCTAATGGTGGACACAGGACTTGAAGCTGGAGTGTATGGTCTGAAGCCATTTGATCAGCTGCTTCTGGCAGCTTTCTACCTGCAACCAAGTCACCTAAGTAATTGCACTGTCTCGCGCAGCATCACATCTCCAGCCCTGATGTACGTGCCCAGAGGTATTCGTATGGAACAGATAACAGGATTACTGCTCCCCACTCCAGCTCTCCTTAAAAAGCTGTGCCTCCCTTCCAGCAGCGTAACTAAGTAGGAGGAATATCTGCCTTTTAGCTCTTGCAATTTGCAGCCTATGATTTCAGTGTGACCAGCAACTGACAGGAGTGTGGAATAACGAGGTGGTCTGCACAGCACCAGAAGCGCACCCCATGCAGCTATGCCCACATCTTCCCAGGAGCGGGGCCGCACAGAGCCCTAATATGACTCAGAACCCTAATTAAAACACTGCTATCGGCAGCGGTTTGAAATATAGTTGCTATGACTTAAAAATACTTACTGCCAAAAGGATTTGATTACAGTTTTACTAGCGAGAGAGGGTGAGGCCAGATCATTTCCTGACTATTCTTGAAAGCAAGTGTGGGAGGGACCCAGTGCTGCATTAAGCTGCCTCAGACCACTGGGGCAAAAAGCAGCTCCTATGCACATTTTTGGGGTTGATCATATTTCCAGGTAAAGGAAGAAGCAGCAGGTTCTTTTTCTTTTTTTTTTTTTTTTCCTTTTTTCTGTCTGGCAAAACTGCTTCCATTTTACAGTGTTTTACAGTTAGTCTAATTCTACTTATGACTGATCTTTTATAAATAGATTGGTGTTTAACAGAGCTGAAAATTTTTTTTCAAACTCACTGAGCACACTAAAGGCCTTGCTTTGGGTGACAGCTGCAAAACAAGCAATTGTGGTTTATATTAATAATTACTCCCATTTGGTTCTGCCAGCCTATCAGCCTATTTGGGGGACCTTTGAACGCCTCTATCCGCTATTTGGTCAAGACATTATTTGACTGAGGTCATGAACTCTTTCATCCATAGTGGCTGCTATTCTGCATTGCCTGACCGAAAGAACAAAAACCACTAGAAATCCTTCCTCGAGGCAGAGAGAGCAGCTGATCAGCACCTATGTTTGACTTCTCGGTGGATTCAAAGTATTTTTAAGTGTTCAGGTTGGTAATTTTTCAGGAAAGTTCACACTGCTAAACCTCATTGCAAATATTTAACATTTCATTGCATATTCATGAAACACTAAATATATTTTAGGTCCTGATGCTTCATTAACAAAACAAGAAAACAGGCTGCATAATTCACTGACTATTTAAAATAAACCCATCAAGGTATTTTACATAGTTTTTTTTCTTACTCATTATTTTTAAAATAATCTCTTCTCATGTTTGTATATCATTGTATTTTTTTAATTATTTTGCATATTTTTAAATTGTTTTGAATTTCTGAATGAATTTCTTCTTTCTGGGAAGAAACAACTTTAAAATCATAGTTGAAAATATGTTGAGAACTCTGTGCTAAGACACCCTCGTTACCAATATCAAAGTTCGTGTTATTTTTCCCCAGAATTGATAGTCATCTGAAAATCTGACTTTCTTTTATATTCCTTGAAAGGAGGGGTTTCAGTTAAAAAAGTCAAACTGACATTTTTTTTCCCATCTCAGTTAAAGTTCCAGGAGCTCAGAGTATTTAGCTCTTCTGTCTGCTAACACAGGAACTCCCCTCCTTCTTCTCTGTGGGTAATGGGGTCCTCTTTCTGTAACCCTCACTCGCACTGAAATCAGTGAGCCACCAGTTAAAGTGTGACCAACCACATCAGCTCTCACCGAAGAGACTGAAGACCTTTGTTTCAGAATTATTTAACTGTAGTTATTTATGCATTCCTCTCCTCTTGACTGTATCAAGGCAGTATAGGTGTACTGGGGTACAACATACGAAGTCTTCAGTGCTAATCACAAGTGTTACGAAATACTGCAGATTATCTTCCATACTAATAAAGGCTTCTGCGAGCAGCTCATAGCCGTTGTGTGTGCTATATGGCATTTATTTGATGCTAGATCTCTGTCTATCTCTTCAAGAATTTGGTGCCAAATTCTTCTTCTGGTGCCAAAGTATCGAAATGGCCATGATAGAGTATTAGGATAAGACCATGGTCAACACGTGTACTTCTTCAACACTTTGCACGAGGGATAAAATTTTTCTACCTGAAGGACAAAACTTAGCAGTTGGTCTGAGGCTTAACTCCTCAGGAACTACCAACAATCATCAATGTCATCACCTTTTCATTGAAATGGAAAAATTAAGATGGCAGTTGCAAAAACGTGCAGCAACATGTACCATAGAACAAAAGGCAAAACAAAAAAGGTAAATGCCACTAAAGCCTGAGATGTCTCTGGACAGGCTTCTCCTCCTGGGTAAAGACTCAGAGAATGAAAAAACAACACATGACAGATGTATAATACACTGACTGTGTTAGTAATCACAAGATGACTATGAGTCACTGATGTGATTTGGTCATGAGAAGAAAAAAAAAACCAAGACAACTGAACTTGCAAGATGCAGCAGGTCAGGTAACACATCAACAGAGACAGCAGTAGGACTTCCTCAGACACAGCATACACAATTCTCGTCCCCATATTTAACAAAGATTATTTTAAACTACAGAAGACACAGCAATGAGTGTGAGGTAATCGAGGAAATTAATTTATTTCTCGCAAGACAGAAAATTATAAAAATCTGGATTATTTAGGTGAGCAAAATACTACCAGATATGATTGCTCTCTACAAGTACATCAGAAGGTCAGCCACCAACTTGGGGAAGGTAAAAGCATTTTAGACTATGCTAGCACAAGACAAATGTGTCAAAAATGGTCAATCAATCAATTTGTGGTAGAATTTAGGAGCAAATTTCTAAGCTTCAGAGCAGTGAGTTTCTGAAACACTCTTTATGATAGAAAAAGGGGAAGCAAGAAGCATAATCAGTTTTTAAAGGGATACATTTAAGAAAGGGATTGCCTGACAAAATGATGACTGGACTTGGTGACCCAGACTGATCTAGTTCCATGCCTCTATTTTGTACTCATATTTCTTGACAAACTAAAGCCAGGTTGTCATATATCACAAAGATGAGTACAGTGTAAGGCAGCAGAATAGACAAGGACAGACTATCAATAGATGAACTCATGTTCGTTTTCTTTTTTTGTTTCCGTATTTTTTCTTATGCATTGTTATTGTTTTTATTGTGGATTTTTTTCCCCTTTTGTTACTGGTCAGCCAATACATTTTCAAAAATGCCTATTTTATGGCATTCCGAACTTCAAACATATCCCTTTTTTTTTCACCACAGCATGAACTGGTCTGATAGAAAGCATTGCCTCTCCTTATAACCCTCATCTCTCTCATACCCTTAGACTAGTACTGCTATAAAAGCACTACTACTCACTAACTCAAGAGGACGATTCAATTTTCAGGAGACCCAGCTGCTTAGGCTATGTCTGTGCTAGTGAGGCTTGCTGGGTAGCTGAGAGGGTATCTGTGGGTGGCCAGCACCCACACTACCGAAACAAATCAAATTGTCTCTGGACTCTGCGTATTCCAGGTTAAGTCTAAGGGCTGCATAGGACTACTACAGTTGGTCTGAGTCAAAACTCTGCCAGGAACTCTTTTAATAACTGAACAGCATAGAGCATTAATTTCTAATGCCCTGACACATTCGCTTGCACTGCTGGACTTCCATGAAGTTATGTGTTTCTAAGCTGTTAATGAAATGTCACTGGAAGCAGATACAGTTGTTTAGAGGCTAAGGTATGCAAAAAGTATTTCTTTGCATCTTACATAACACATAAGGAATCTGTATAGTCATATAATGACAGTGATAATGAATTAAAATTACTATCTTCACAATATGCTTCTCAGTATTCCAAAAATGGGCCCAAGAGATGTCTTTTTGCCACAGAAAAATTAAAACACTCTAACAAGGATAAATTTGGTGTCATCAAAAACATACACCATACTGTCCTCTAAAAAAAGAAGAGTCACAAAGTTCTGGAAAGTCAGTGACTATTATTATGGAAAAGAGGATGTCGAAATGCACATTAAAATTTGACTGAAATACAAATGCTCAATATGACATGCTTTGCAAGAGACATCTATAAGGCAGGAATTCTCACACTCACAAATGGGATAACAATTTGATCAGGTTGTTTCAAATGAATGGAACCAAACATATCCCAAATTCCACATCTTAATTATATTAGCCCTGGATTTTAATGAAAGAGACTAAGTTCACCTGGGAGAAACTCATATACCTTCAGCAAAGCACAAAGGCATCTCTGCTAATCCTTTCTCTTCACACTTGCTGCTTTTGCAGGTCCTGATGAAGACATTCTCTTCTGAATAGAAAATCAAATAATTACTCTGAGTGAGGATGAAAACCATTATATTGCCTCACTTCTGGGTTTTAGCATTCATGCCACTCATCTTTGTGTGAGACTTAAACTTGCCATACAGACACCTTGAACAGTGAAGAGTGGCCTAATAGGCACATGTTTAAGTCCAGCCCAAGCCCATCAACATCTTCTGCAGTGGATTAAACACAACTTTAGCTCTTTGACGACTCAGCAACAGGTTAAAGCTCTCTCCCCTAAAACTGAACCTATGCTCTCATCTTGCATCTTTCACGTGATGTAACCTGAGCTGCTTTTACAAAGTCAAACTCTGCATCAAAAGCTTCTGTTTATCAACCGCCATTTCTCCAAACATGCTAATCTGTCCACAGATTTGCTACAGTTTTGTTATTCACTTGTACAGCAGCAGCTATAGCTTAACTGCTAAATGCAACGATAGTATACCATGAGAATTTAAAATGTTACATCATCATTAGAACTTCCTCAGATGGATTTGATTGTCACCTTTACTATAAATAGTTATCTTAGGTCTTCATTTTTAGGTGTCTTGGGCAAGTAATCGCATGTGAAACATGCAAGTGTAGTTACATGTCTAATTAGCATGTGAAATTGCTGCTGTGGCCTGTGAAACCTTCACCTGCAGATAGTATATGCAGAATGGATAATTGCACATGCAAATGGATGATGATCATTTTCACATTCAGAGACCCAGCGTGCACATCAGTAATTATAACTGCATGCTTAACTTGTTTAGAATCAAGGACGTGGCATTTCATACAGACCTGGATTTCTTGCACAGAAATGATAAGCAACAGATGAATGAAGACAAAACTGGACATTTTAAAATTAATTGGACGCCTGGGCAGTAAATGAAGGGTGATGTAGGTAAATGTCAGACAAGAAAACAAAAGGTAAATGCATTAGGAAAGTTATTGCAGCCTAGTAAAGCCGAAAATGGCAAGTCTTCTATCCAGCAGGCCACTGCAGTGAACAGTGACAAAGTGCTCAGGTCAATAGGAAAAATTAAAACCTAAAAAAGATACCTTTGAATAAAAAGCCACAACAACTTACTGGATGTTAAATTTCTCTTGAATTTGAACGCTGGTGCCCAACTACTGGCTCAAATATTGTGTGTTGACCATGCTCTGCATACAGTGGGAGGCTCGACAGTTTTTTGCAGTCAGTTCTGAGATGCCTGTGAAGGGTTGAGCCTTGTCATCAGCTGGCAGAGATACCCAGTGACAGCATTTATGCTCGTGAGAAACACAGAAATAGTTACAGATTGTGTATGAGTAAGCTTGATACTTTAGTGGATCTTTTGTTTTTCTTTAAGAATTAAAGCAAAATTTAAGACAATGCTGTAATATGGACAAGTGGTTTTTATTTTATTTTAAGAAATTTGTAATTCAAGACATTTGTCTGTAATACTAATCAGGAAGTTTTTTATATTGCTGTACGCCTTTAAAGCTATGGGGAAAACATAAAAAATGTAAAAAACCTCAACCAATCAAGCAAAAATCAAAACTCAAACTCCATTTACTGCAAAGAGCTCAAATGTTTGTTGATAAGCAAGATAATGATATTAAAGAAATAAAGATCTCCACAGAGTAAAATTGTGAATAGCTGAAGGAGTAAAAGGAAAAGCTTATGGCTCCCTATGAAAGTGGCAATTTAGGTTTTCATAAGGATATGAAATAGATATAAGTTACTGGATTCCAGTGTTACCCAAGGAACAGACGTATGAAAGCTTTAGTTTTAAAAAAAGGATGCTATGTTAAAAAGTTATATTGAATTTGATTAAATTCCCAGTGAGAAGATAGAAAAGAAGAAAACTTTTGAGTGCACACTGTGGAGCTATTTTTTCCCTTCTCAAAAAAGGAGGTAATGGATGCTAACCTTATGGAAATATTTGTAATAAGTTTTTTCTTTTGTTCTGAATCTGCGTAGACAGCAGTATTAGCCACTGAGGCCAGTTTGGCTAGAGAAGTCTGGGCTTCTCAAGCCGTACATTTTCACAATTTATACCTTTGCACAGCTCCCTCTGGTGTTAGGAATGAAGTTTGGCAAGACACAGCAGTGCAGCTCTACAAGATTCTTGTTTTTAACCACACTTTGCTTCCTTTTTCATCTTCACTGCTGGTTATTTGTGGTGTAACCTGCGACTCTCAGAGAAATAAATATGATTTTTCATATCAAATTAATATGCTGGACCTCAAATCTTTGCAGAGATTTAATAGAATCTAGTGGAAAGGCTGTTGGCAACATCAACACATTGTGGACACTGGAACTGTAAAGCACTGACAGCTTGTTTGAGGCGAATTAGAGACACAGAAGTATTAGATGTCCAAACCTAAGAAATTCATAATTCAAAATACCAGACTTGAAAATTGTGATTCTCAAATGCCCCACACAAGCTGCTGCCTATAGAGAGTGGACATAACACCTGCCCAGATTTTTTATGTAAAGTACCCTGGTGCCTGAATTGGGCTTATGGCCATGCTCGAGGTATTTAGTTTTGACAGCACTAGACTTAGCCGTCTCCCATTGACAAGATCCACATTACCTGCAGAAGCGCTCTCCCTCAAAGTTTGCCAGGAGAGGGCCCTGATTTGGCAGCATTTGCACAGCATGATTACCCAATTTAAATAATATGACAAACATAAGTGGCAGAGGGGATAGATGTGCTAGCTCCCTTTTGTCCAGCAAGTCAGCTACTTAAGCCTGCATCGTGCCTGGATTTTAATTGCTTTGTCTTCTTACAATGATCTCCAAAGAAAACCGTAATTAGTAGAGGGTAACCTGGCTGGAGCTGGGGCTCATCAACCTGCTTGTTGAATCTGCCTCAAGTTTAACACTGTGCTACAAAGACATGAACCTCTTCCACTGGACATTTATACGTAAACACTGAAGAATTCAAGAAATTAGTCTGAAACCCTCCTGCCTGCCCCCCCCCNTGAGGTCACTGTCCTTGCCCCGGAAGAGTCCTGTGGCTTGAGGAACTTGTCTGAAGGAGAGGTGAGAAAAGGGCTCAGTCCAGCTGGAGTAGCATCCAGGGAGGTCCTTGAACATTGTCTGAACAGACAGGAGGGGTGGCCAGCGTCTTCCCTGTGGTTACACCAGCCAGGTGCTGTGAGTTGCTCCTGTAGGCTCTCCCACATCATGTGCCTGGAGTTTAGGAGTCCTGCAAAGGTGCCAGAAGTCACCCTTGGGCTGGGGGCAACCATCCCCAGCTCTTATGGGTCTGGTTTGAAGCATGATTTAGTACTACATGGAGCTCTGCTCAAGGATTTCAGTCATATGCTGTCTTGTCCTTTGAAAATGATTTTATGAAGGGACTTGTCTGTCTCATATGACCTTCCCACCACAGTTTTAAAAGTTAAATTAATGGGACTGTGAAATCTCTTGCTTTTGATATATAATAGACTCTTAACTTGATTCTTCCTTTCACTACTTTTGCTGTGCCTATTAGTGTATGACCCATATCTCCGAAGCTCGTTTTGAAGGGTAAAAAAGACCTGTCTTCAAATGTGAAAGGGTAATGAAAAATACACCATGGTAGTAAAACTCCATTACAATTGCACCTGCCCACGCTCCCAGACAAAACACAGAGGTGTGGTTTTAAGTGTCGAGTAGGAGGGACGCATAATTTTAAGGATGTGGAGAGAAATAGGGATGTAAAGAGAAGGTGCTTTTCTTCTAATTCTCTCTCTCTTAGCAGGAGATATTCAGATTTTTAGCAGGATGACTGTGATTTGTGATGGGATAGACAGGAATGTTTTTTTCCATTCTGAAGCAGGTGAGTTAGCAGGGTAAGACTTCTAATAGATGAGGCAGAATAAAATGTGAAATAAAAGAGTGAAAGGTTGAATTGCAAGGGTGAAATGCTGGAGGGATGGAGTCAGATGATGAGTGAGGTGGCTGGGTGGATTGTTGGGTGTGCTTGTGGACTTGTAAGAAGGAGGATGTTGGGGACAGAGGGAAGAATGAAAGGACACATGAGAAGAAACTATTGCTTACTTCCATTATGCTCTTTGAGGTTGCTTATTTCAGCTTTCAAACCTGAGGTGGGCAGAGGGATATTTCTTCCTCTCACTTCTCTGAAAACTTCCTTCAAAACACTTTCAGTAACAAAACCTCAGATTTCTACCTTTCCATTCCAAAATAATGTGATTAGCCAGCAGGACACTTGTAGATATTTGGGGAAGAATTAAGAAAAACTTGTGATTGTCTGCTCTCCCATTGAACTTGTCCATTAGACATCCCAGGAAAACAGTTAATGAAGGAGAGGCATAGTGCTAGTCATTAACAGTATCGGTAGTGAGGTACATGGATGACATGTAAATATGGTCATATTTCCCATTTATGTTGGTAGTTTCTAACATATTGTTATTGTGGTCAGTTTCCAACTTACATTGACTACTACATAAAAATATAGTACTCATAATGAATAAAGGTATCAGAATGTGTACTTAAAGGAAGGACGGCAGGAGTCACAGAATAATTTGTGTACAAATAACCCAGATTTTATCTGCTTAGAATAGTGACTCTCAGAGAAATTGCTTGGAATGTGTTCCTGTTGCTGTAAATTTTCCTTCGGTATACAACTGTAAGTAAGGTTCTTAAAAGATGCTGTCTGCTATGAAATTTTCAAGTACAAATAACCCTACCCAGTCAAAACCAATTACTTCAGAGAAGAGAGTTAGACTGTTATTCACTGAGGGTATTTAGAGGTACCTTGGAATTTTAGCCCAAATCATTTCTGTGTCCAAAAATAGTGTTATTCTGTTAGTCTTTTTGTTTGTATTTTTTTCAAAATGGCAAAAATAATGATAAGGGAAGAGTCATTTTTTTTCTCACTTAAACATTAACAAGCTATTTCTGTTCAGAATTAGATAGTGAAAACACGTTGGGAGAAAAAATAATGCAAGCAAAAATAATACGTTTGAAAGATACAAGTTTTAAAGAGCTCTGAATGACTTACAACAAATAAAAAAACGTATAAAAATGTAACAGCAACAAATTGCAACCAAACTCCACACGATTTAGTGTTTTTATCTCCAGTCACTGTTGAAAGAAAACAAACACAAAAAACAACTTGCCAAGAGTAATAGTTTCAAAGGTAGCTGCCAGTATCAGTATCACTTTCTAATTTGAGATAAAGAAATCATTTTGTGCTTTCTGCACTTTTAAGATTTCTTTCTATATATTTCTTTAGATTAAAGTTTTATCTATGACATCACATAAATCAATATATATGCATGTATGCAGGTGTAGTGTAATGCATATATGTTAAACACACATTTTTATTACAGGACTGAAAGGTATTTTGTAACACATTGGTATATCAGATTTAAAACATAATTGTCTCTACTTTCAAGATAACTAGGGGATTACAAGCTGGAAATTTGAAATATGTCTTTAGTTTCTTTTTAAATGCCGTTCTAAAACATAACTATCTAATAGATTTTTTGTTAAAATTTGGGGAATCTTTTCTATTGATCTTTTGCAGAAGCCTAGCGTTCACTTCTCTACTGTCATCTTGTGCTGTTACTTTCATCATATTGATAATGATAATTGATAATGTCTGCATTGCTCAAGCTGCATTTACCATTACGGATTCATCAATAAAGGTTACTTAGATATTTGCAGGGATTATTTGCTCATGTTCTGTAACAGAGGCATAGCTGGCCAATGAAGGAAAAAAGGAAAGCTGGGTATAATGCGACTGCCTTTCTCCCATACTCAGCTACATTACTCCTCAGTCCACCACGCTGTCCTTTTTGCTTTATGAGCAGGACTAGAAAGGAAAAAGCAGAGCTTGTGTATAACTCGCTTGTATTAATCCCTCCCTGTCATTTCTTCTCTGGAGCACTAACAGAGTTGTGAGGGCCTGGGAATGCTGGCAGGGAAGGGGGAGGAGAGTTTTCTACAGTTCTGCTGAAATAGAGGTAAATCACTTTCCACTCTGCTGGAGTCGGTTGGTGAGCATGGTTGCACACATGCAGCTTGGAGAAGCGGGAATGATGCTGCTCAGAATGGCAGCTTCTGTCTATTGCCTGTTTATTACCAGGAGGTTAGTGGGAAGACACTGGTGGTGGATGTGGCAGACACCTTACTCGCAGCCGTGCCCAAAGCGATGATCTGGTCCTACAGCAACTGCTTGGGATAATGGGGTGGGGGGAGTTCTGTAGCATTTCAGTGGTGCTGTCTGCAGCTGCATGAAGCTACATGTGCATGGAGCTATGGTCCTATACCAGGGGTTGTAGGATGGGCCGCGGGCTCAAACCTCAGCTGCCCTACTGCACATTTGACTCCATTACACATCCCATGAAGAAAATACACAGAACTGCATTAAAGAAACAAACAAACAAAAAACACACCTCATTCTCCAACTTAACATCAATTTCACAATGTTTTGGCCATGACTGGTGTGGTTACGGTGAGAATATATATCGAGCTGAATTTTTACACTATTATTTATACCAATTACAAGAAATACACAAGAAATTAAGAATATCAGCTTTGGGGTTTTAAGATTACAGTTGGCAGAGTGTTGCCTTATCTAAGTTGGTCAGTGTTGCATTGGCCTCCACTACTGTGTTAGGTTCCCATGAGCAAAATACAGACCTATGGCTGTTATTTCGTATATATGACCTATTTATTCAGTTGAAGGGAACCTTGTGGTATTTCTTTTTTCAGTCAACTGTGCCCTGCCACATCTGTTCGTAGATGACTTGAAAAATAAACATTCTTTCCTATTATAAATCAAATACGTTGAACAGTAATGCAGAGCTGAAGAGAGAGGTGCAGCATGCTTGAGAAACAGCAAAAATAAAGTTGCCTTTCCGGATGGATAAGACAAGTAGTGCAACAACAGGCGCCTATTCTGCCTTCTCCCCATCCCCACCACCACCACCCAGTCCTGTGATTTTCGTGTATTGGGATGTGGAGCAAAATTTGTACTTACAGAAAATGGATGCAGATGTGGCTGGTAGCCAGCTTACAGTGTAAACAATATCCAGTTTCATGTGTGGTTCACAGTGGGTATTCAGCGAGCAGGAGACAAAAAGACTATAAACCATGCAAAATAAATATTAATATTGAACAGCTTATGTTATTTTACAATTGCTAAGTAATCATGAAGTTTTAAAGCTCTGTTTGAAGAAACTTCTAGATGCCTCGGGGCCTTTGACAAACAAGACTGATAAAGAATTGTACAAAAAAACATACTCTCTTCATAAAGAAAGCGAGTATGAAGAAAATTCCTGCAGTAAAGACGATGAATTGTTAATAAATATTTAAAATTGCAAATGACGGTTTTGATTCTGTCGTAAGTTTTCTGTTGGCAGATTCACAGAATCACAGAATCATCAGGGTTGGAAGGGACCT
>VZSZ01009241.1:12771-27764 GCA_013398815.1 Ibidorhyncha struthersii
TTCAACTGATGGGTGTGAGAGGACTTTTCCTGTCTTTCTCTAAATTAGGCTTGTTCATTACTTTCCTCCTCTTCTTTGGTCCTCTGAGTGGAATACGAACTTTGTTGTCTTACTCTTTGTTTAGTATTTTGGAAATTCACTATAACGGTGTTCTGGTGTAATTTTTAGGTGTTATTCGCTTTGGCTGAATCAGTAACCTGTGGGGAGAGCCTTTTCTCCTTCTCCTTCCATTAACCTGTCCTTGAAGAGTCCTGATCTCTCAGTCCTTTATTTCTAGCTCATGCTAGCAGATGAGGCTGTGAATTGTCTTTTTTGGCATTGCAATTGTGCAGCAACTGGTAGCCATAGGACAACCATCTAATAATCCTCTCCAGTCTTTCCTAAGGTAGAGATCTTTATTTTTGCTTTTTCTACACTTTTTCCAGTGAAAGCTGATTGCTTAAGGAATAGAATGGGTATGGAGAAAAGTACCTGATCAAAGAAGGGAAGGAATAACCTATCTAAATCTGTTTAAGTCTGTTGGCAGTCTAGTCACAATCACTAAACACTTTTCCGCTCTACATTCTTCCAAAGGCCAAATATTCCCTTCTGCAGACCAGACCTTATACCTAGAAAACCTCACACAACAAGGACTGCTTACATTCCTTAATCCCTATCAGAAATGCATTTGCCACTTTACTGTCCAATCTGAATTAAATTGGTGATGTACGCATTTATCTCGGTGACAGGCCTGTAACAGTAGCTTTGTTTGCTAGCCTGTGAGTTCATAGAATCACAGAATACCAGGTTGGAAAAGACCTCAAGGATCATCTGGTCCAACCTTTCTTCTCAAAAGCATGGTCTAGACAAGATGGCCCATCACCCTCTGTTTGAATCTTAAAAGAGTGTAATGTTGGGGAATCCACCAATTCCCTGGGGAGATTATTCCAGTGGCATAAAAAATTTTCCTCTTGTGTACAGTCAGAATCTTCCCTGGAGTAACCCATTACCCCTCATCTTTTCCATGTAACTCCTTGCAAAATAGGAGTTTCTATCTTCTTTGTTGGCTACAATACTTCCAATACTGGAATGTAGTGATAAGGTTTCCTCTCAGCCTTCTTTCTCAAGGCTGAACAAACCCAGTTCTCTCAGCCTTTCCTCATGTGGCAGGCTTCCCTGTCTGTCCTTTGATTATCTTGGTGCCCCTTCTCTGGATCCTCTTCAGCCTGCCCACATCTTTTTTCCATAGTGGGGACCAAAACTGAACACAGCATTCCAGGTGTGACCTGACAAGTGCTGAGTAGAGTGGGATATTGACTTCTTTACCTCTGCTGGTGATGCCCTTGTTGATGCAACCCAGCATCCTGTTGGCTTTCTTTGCTGCAGCAGCACACTGTTCACTCACATTGAGCTTGTTGTCCTGCAGGTCCCCCAGGTTGCTCTCAACATAGCTGCTCCCCAGCCAGGTAGATACCAGCCTGCACTGCACTCCTAGTTGATGTTTTCACAGGTGAAAACTTGTCCTTATTGAACTTCATAAGGCTCTTGTTAGCCCAATCTTTCAGCCTGTCTAGGTCTCCCTGCAAGGTGGCTCTGCCTTCCAAAGTGTCCACTTCCCCATTCAGTTTAGTATCATCAGCAAACTTTGTCAGGGTACACTTGACCCCATCATTCAGATCACTTATGAAGAGATAAAACAGCATTGATGAACATTTCTACCTTCATTTTCTGGAAGGTAGGCATTCGCTCTTGGAAATGAAACAGGGTATTTTCCTGCTCTCTGAAGCTGGTTTCTTCATCTCTGACATTCCTCAACAGAGAGGCTAGTTTGTTAACACTTTGACTTCCACATGTTCTGCTGTGCATGCACATGTACAGAAAAAAATCATATGATAAGCAAATGACATCAGTAACCAGATTTTGCATGGTCCATCTGAGTTTAAAAGGTGAATGAATGTGTTGAATGTGGCAGTTTCTATATGTAGATAAAATATACCAAATCTTCTTTAGCCATCTTACCTCCCCATCCTGTAATCTGGAAGAACCACTCCGCTTCAGCAGCTGCTTTCAGCTTGCCTTCTCCCAGAATCAGGGATTTGGATTAAGCAGTAGCTTGCCAGGCTCAGTCATGGGAGCCTAATTTGTACTGCCCATGGCATATATGTAACGAAATCTAATATACTTGCAAGTATTTTAAAAATAATACTTGTTCTTATAGCATTGATATAAATGTTTGTCCAGACAGTTGATCATAGGATGTGACAAAGTCTTACAGAATTTCTAAAGGATTTATTTTCACTGCTTCTGCCTCTCAAAGTCTTGATGAGGGTTAAGGGATCCTGTGCTCTGGATATTTTAATGTAGAGTTGAATAGTTGAAATAGGTTTCAGGATGGTCTGGCAGGACAAGAAGAGAAGGCAAGAAATATTTAGTTGACTAATTTTGCAGTTTAGGGGTTCCTTCCTCAACCTAAAAGGATAAAAAAATATGTATATATGGCACAGTAAAGAGAAGGAAATAATGAGACTCAAAGATTGTCTTATTTAACACTATAACATTTAATAATTCTAGATGCCATTAAAAATATTGTAGTGCAGGTTACCAAGAGCATCATGTCATTCATCATACTTTATGTTGCAAGTGGAACTGTTAGCACATGAGATTTTGGCATTACATGGCATGTCTCCCATCTCTTTAAGCACTTTATTTTAACACTGTTGGCACCTTAATGCTGCAAGTCACATCTTATCAAGCAGCTCTACAGTATGAGTGTGCCAAGACATTTAATTTCATTAACCTTTTATGCTTTCCAGATTACCAAAAGAAGAGTAAGAAATGAAAAACCAAATATAATGTTGTTTGCACATCCTCACATGATGCAGAAATTGAAATGAACCAGTGAAAATACTGGACTGTACAGTTTTGCTAAAGTATAATTAGCTACGTAAATCTGTGTAGATTAATTCATGCTACAAGCAGTTGTTCAACTGGTATAAGTCAGTGTACCTCTAGTGATGTCAGTGGTGTTATGATAACTTAAAATCTCTGCAGATATTAGTATCTATTACTTTGTCCGTATTGCTATCCACATCTGTCTTCTCAAACTCTTTGGAGCTAACCTCTTTTTTAGAGCAATCAATGTTAGCACCAGTGAAATAAATTGACATTGTTAGAAAGCTTGATTCAAGGCTCTTAGCACCTAGGTAATATTTTATTTAGCTTATTCTAAAGTCTACCCTACAGAGTCTGTCACAGTATCTGTTCAGATATTTCTAGGACCACAGATAATTTGTGATGGTAACGGGCATACGAGGCTTTGTTTACTTGTTCTTCCCCGTGCCCCTCACCACTGTTTGCCCATATTAGCAAGCACGTGTGCAATAACAACTCTATGAAGACACTAGAAAAATGAATATTTGGCTAACAATGCTAAGACCCTTATACTGTGTGAAAATACAATGTTGTATACAGAATAACATTTTCAGAGGCAGCAGGAAGTCAGCAAATGTGGCTTGTATTGTGAATGTTTTCATCTCTCCTTTGAAGATATGTTTGAGTGGCACAAGAAACCCTGAAGCTATAGCCTGACAATTTTTCAAACACCTTGCTATTGTATTTGCAGATTATTAATAACATAAGAGAATTAAACATGGAATTGGTGACTGTTCATAAAATACGTAAAGCTCTCCATTTATTGTTCATCTCTGTTTTACCAGTCCTCCATTGCCATGTCCTTACTATTATCCTTTACACCAGGTCTAAGGGATATAGAATTATATGAATCAGTGTACTAGTGTTTCAAATTTGCTAACTAACAGACTAGCCAGACTGCAGACCAGTGGAGAATTCCCTCTCATGTCCTATTCAACATTTAGGCAGTTAAACTAACATGAGAAAAAAAGTCAACACAACAAAAATACTGACTACAGTTGCTATAGCATGAAAGGATGGTATACCCCAACAGCATGAAGGATGTGATGTATATTCAAAGCACAGACACTGTCAAAAGCCGTAACATGAGCTTGTCACATGGACTCAGGCAACAGGCATTGGTTTTATTCCTTAACATCGTTAAAATATAGTTTGTTACAAAATAAATGCTATTTGATATAAATTTTAAGTTTTACTTTAATCCAGGAAATAACCACCTGATACTGTATAAATTCAAGGAGAGAGTGCCCACCTAGTAGTATCTTCTGCAGCAAGACTTCCTATTCTACTCTGAATGCATACGTAAGCATCAACCGGTGCTACCTAAGATTCAACTTAAGTGTCTGATGTAGTCAAGCCTGAGTTATTTGGCTCTTTTATGTTATTACCCTTGTCTTAAAACAAGGTTGAGATCTAAGCAGTCAAAAAGTACACTTGGCTTATAAGGCTTAATATCTGTTTGCTTGGTAAGATAGGTCCATTTTTAAAGTCTGTGCTTTTAACAATTTCAAGTATGTCTATTAAATAATGCCTTCTTAGACGGATGCCTAACACGCACATTTTCCAGCAGTCCTTTACACCAGCATTAATCTAATGAAAGATAAGCTAGAAAAAAATGATTGGTGTAAATCTTAATGGAAAGCGTGGTTTTCTATGTATTTTTTTGATTGAAAGTGTGAAAAAGTAGGTTCTGTCTGCTGCACCTGCCAACAAGATAACATTAGTATTCCTGTATAGAATAAGGAGTGATTACTCTCCTGTGCAACTCAGAGGGCAAGACAGCTTAAAGCCTCTTGCAAGTGTCACCTAAAGAAGAACAAGTAGGCGGGAAACAGAATAGTTCTCAGGGGTTCTGAATGGTTCATGTCACACATGCATGTGTTTGTGTGTTCATAAATAAATACGTATATGTTTATCATTTATGTTTAAACATGTCTATATACATACACACATAAACACAGAAGAAACAAATATAGATATACATATGCACATGCAGATTTATCTGCAAATGTGTAGTAGGCTGAGATGTTCACATATACATTTTATTTTTGCATGTTTGTTTACATATATTTGCATGCCATACCCCTTTTTCATGCATGTGCAGTCTGTGTGTTCTCCATGTATACACACATGCACGTGAACATGCACACAGCACACAGAGACATAGTTCTCCACTACCTGTTTTCTAATGCAACATAAACAAGGCCTCTGTTTATCCCAGGGGGTTAATTTGGTCAGGCTTTGATACATCACTTTGTGCCTGGTGTTAATATTTTACTCCAAATGCCATATCATCTTTTATCTTTTATTTATGGTGATCTTCATATTCATTTCTCAACCAAGGCAGTCACTGCAGGGAGAGAAGGCATTGATCTTTAATTTTTTTCTTTTCCCTTTGTATTGCATATTTTTGGCCCTTAAGAAAAAGTACAGACTGTGAAAGAGAGAAAAAAGATAGGGGGGAAGGAAAAAAAAGCTCATACTTTGGGAATTCTTTCCAGGAAGTTGAACAAGAACCAACCTTTTTCACCAGCTTGGAGATGTGGCTATAAATAAGAAACAAGTTTCATGAATTTGTCTTTAGGTGGGACATAACTTGTATACTACTTTTGAATTAAACCTTGAATGTGAAAAGGCAGGCAGAGAAGAAACTTGGAAACGGAAGATACAAGTTTGGAAATATGAAGAGCAAAGCTCTTTTTGTATAAACTTTCAATATATTCACCTGCAGCCCTAGCAGACCAACCTATCAGATACATGATTACTATTTAAAGAGTTAGAATCCTTCCTATTTTTTCCTTTTGAATAGTAGTCAGCTGGAGTTGTGAATCAAGGTCTATGTTCTGTCTGTTGTAGTATTACCACTGAATAATCAATTTTCCTTACAAATCGACAAGAAAGATTTCCTAAACAAAGATTTGAGAAGTATCTTCCTTTTTTTTCACGCTCAAACAGTGATTACATAAATTCTGAGAAGTCTGAATTCTTAGCAAAATGTTATTAAGGTTCTCTTAAAGTGTAATTTTCTTTCAATCTTCCATCCTTTTACTTCAATACAACCTGATCTTTTCAATCATACTGTTATTTAAATCACATGGGTGTGTGCATATGTGTGTGTGCATGCGTGTGTACATATTGGACATTGGTACAGCATATCGGACTTAGTCCCAGCTTTAAGATGGTTGCTTGAATGCACATGATAATAAAGAAGAATTTGACTGCTCCACTATGGGTGCAATTTATTCAGCCATTTCCACATTCAGGTGATTTGAAGAGCAGTCTAGACAGTCCCCATTACTTTCTATTCATTCTGTATTCACCAGGGGCGATCTGGTCCCAATGAATACTCTATTCTACTGTACAAGTGTCTTGTGTATTTAAGGAAATCATTAACTTGCTCAATAAAAAACACATTCAGTTGCTTTTTTTTGGCTTGATGCATGCAGCTATGTCTAGGGTGATGGGCAGCTTTGTGTGTAGAGATGGGAAAGACAGACTTGTAGAGAATCAGCTATTCCTAAAATTCATGTGCAACGAATTATGTCATCATCAAGAGAAAAATTAATCCTGTTCTGGCTATTGCATATTATCCAGGGAATCAAAGTATGGTATCACAGTTCATAAAAGTTCATTTTTGCTTCAGAAGCACAAAAAATGTTCTATTGAAGTCAGACCACATCCCATGTGGGTTGTGCTTGATATGTGAAAAGAATCTGACTGAAAAGGAAATTACTGTAATACCTAAACAGTTTAAATGAAAATATAAATAAGGTCAGATTATAAATCAGAACTCCATCCTACTCATTTCTTTTGTGAACACAAGTGTGGACAATACAAAGCTGAAACTCTGACTAAATTGGAGTTTAAATCCTTGAACTTCTTCAGGCATTTCTGTGGAGTTTTACTCACCATTTAGTGAACTAAATTATTTTTTTTATAACTCAGGGAAGTGACAGACCTAAGCGTTCTGGGGAAATTAAATGTCTCTGAAGGGTGAGGAAGCTTACAAGAACAACACAGCAAGAACATCACCTGATTTTGAAGGTACTTCTTACAGGACAGCCCCATGTAAAGCATGAGTCTCTCATCTGCCTCAGTGCCTATATAATGAGTGGGATTGCCCCATGCATCCTAACTACTCTGATGAGAAAGATAGATCCCATGAGACATCCAAACCACTTAAGATTTGAATCTCCCTGTGCTACTCTGTAGTAATTACAAAGGGAAGTCCTATCTGTCATCCAACTGAAGGGAAATAACATTCGATATTAGCCACCTCTGCTAGGTGCCTAAATTAGATAGGATGTACCTGAACCACAGATCGCATAGCCAAGACTTCACGCTGTTTAGTATTCCACACACGGTGAGTTTTGTTGTGAGGAGGTTATTTTTATGTAAGGAGGAAGCAGATCTGGTGCCTGAAGCTTAGATAATAACTCCTGGAAGCGGCAACCTCATCTGAATCTGATGTCCTAGTCCACATTGTGGGGAAATTGGGCCCAGCTCCTTTGGGATATTTAAACATTCAGCTTGATCCAGTGGGAGTTAGTCATTAAGGTACCTGTGGGGAGTTGAGGCCTAAGGGCAACACCCCTCTACTTCCCAGCAACTTCTCATAGAACTGAAGTGCTCCTGTTTCACCTCCCACTCTGCAAGGGGTCTGAACTGCTTTCTCTAGTAAAATTCCAGTTGATTTTTTTGTGGGGTTTCTTCTAGATGCCCAGCACCTATTGAAACCAATGTATGTTAAGTCCATAAATAGCTTTAAAAAACATCCCTTGAAAAATCTCTATATCATTATTAAATGCATCAGTCATCTACTCTCCCAGAATTATGCTATGAACACATAATAATGTACAATTTCAGTCTCTGATAAAACAGGCCATGGCTAAAGACTGTTTCCTGCAATATCTAATGTTGTGGTCAGTTCTGATAAATCTCCACGCTTTTTTAGAGTTATTAAAGACAACATTTCTGCTTGCTAGCCTGCTCTTTTCCACATATCCACAAAGGCAGTGGATACTCTTATAGGGTTAATTTTCTTAGCTTTTGGTTTTAGATTCATGGAACACATTGTGTCCAACCTTAATATTTTACACTGTAAGCCATATCATCTTTTATCTTTTATTTATAGTGATCCTCATATTAATTTCTCAATAGCAGCTGGCACAGCAGGAGGGACAAGGCATTGATCTTCCAATTTATCCACTACTCTTACATATCCTGAGGTCGAAGCAGCCTAGAGAGATTGATGGAGCTCTGGCGTCAGTCCAGCAGCTATGTGTTTCTCATGCATGAAAATCAACAACAGGAAACCAAAATTTGACAATTGGCAGTAATATCAGCGACCTCTGTAATAAATATAACAGGATCGTCTTCAATAATTTAATGGAATATTGGGTATACCATAATGAAAAATCAGCCATGTGAGAGTGTGTGTATGTAGCTTGGTGAGATTCTGTATCTGTGTGCTTAGATGTGTACACATACAGCTGCAAACACCAATGTACAATTTATTTTATTTACAGAGCAGAAAGTCATAAAAGTTATCTATGATGAGATTGGTTTTATTATTTCTCTGCTAATGCAGGAAAAGTAGTAAAATTAAAGGGCTGTTATGTTTGCAACAGTTAGGTAAGAATACACACACACACACACACCCTTGCAATATGAGTCACAGGGTTTCACTCTAAGTTGTGACTGATTTTAGAATCATTCGTACAGCCTGCTAGGGACAGGCCTCTGAAGGATCACACAAAGAGAAGACTTTCTTACTCTTAATCATTATACTGTTTATAGTGGCACAACAGGGTTTGACAGCTCCTGCTGTATCACTTCTACCTTTTTATCTTTTTAAAAACAAGAAGTTTATCTGCATTGTTAGCAGTTATGAATCACAGATTAGTCCTACTTTCTGACAACAGTTCTGACTCTTATCTCTGGCCATATGCAGCAAGAGAGAATGCATATGGCCTCTTTAGAAAGTTTACTCTTTGTTGAATCTATCAGCTGTAGGCAGGTTACAGGGCTTTGCAGACACACTTTTAAATCCAAACTTTATCAGCTCTCTCTGCTGAGTGCATCTAAACAGATAAATGCTGTCCTACTCAGGGGAATCTAAAAGTATCTATCTAAAACTTGGTTAGCTAAGACTTACAAAAGGGAACTGACTCATCAAGGCACACTGAGTAGCAGGTACTGCACCAGCACACACCATAAAGAGCTACAGGTAAAACTGCAGCTTGTGCTCCTAATTATGCAACATATAGGAAATGTCGACTGTATGTTCACTGCCATGTCTCCTATGTGGCTTTAGCTGTCTGGGTTTGTTTCTCTTCCTCCTTTATTCCCAGATCACCCAGAAAAACAGTAACAATTCATGCAGTCCCACCACAGTGCCGGAGCCTTCTGTCTCCTCAACCCATGACTCAGACGGGGGGATGTGGGAGAAACTGAGGGCTTTGGATGCCAAACCAGCACTCCAGATGGTGACCAAATAAACCTAGAGAGAGAGAGAAACTCTCCATGACCTGACCTGTGCACAAGGGAAGGGAATATTAAGACTGAAAAAATCCACCTTATACATGGAGCCATTGCATATGCTCTGAAGGTGTGATTACAATTATCATACCTGAGTTACTTAGGAGCACTCTGAAACTCCATGTCATGGTTATAATTATAGACCTGCTGGGTAGACCCTCTGTTCCCTTTGGAGCTGCATCCACTGCTGGCAGTATACAGCTACATGTTACTTCTGAAATAAAGTAAGTCTCATCCCCTATAGGTCTTCAGAAATCAAACAGAAGGGAGAAGTGGAGTATCTTTCTACCAGACACTTTAAAAAGTGCAAAAGAAAAACTCCCCTGCTGCTCAGGATGTTCTTTGGTATCTTAGGAAGACCATGCATGGTCTGAGGCACAGACTCATTCCTTTTAACAGCCCGTGACATAGTGTTTGTATAAAAGGTGCCATGTGACCTTTAGAGCTTTATGTTGTAATGCAGATGCTTTAAAAAAGCTCACAGTTTTAATGGTCATAGTAAACAGAATATCTTACTTAAAGCTCCAGAATATCTTACTTAAAGCTCATAGCAAAGGGCTATGAGGTGCTTTAAAGTACAGCACAGAAATTGCAAGAAACTACTGCAAGCTATTTTTCTATCTGAAAGCCTTTTGTGACTATGAAGACCCTTTATTCTCAGAAATTTAGTCTCCTGTAAAGAGAGAAGTGAAGTGTATTTACTAAGAAAGGATAAGAAGCCTCTGAACATTTTCCCAAATCTAGGAACATTCTTAGGCTGTTTTTTTGTCCAGTTTTTTTGAAAATATTGGAATATATTATTTTCCACTACTGGCTTCTGCTAGGACTATAACAGGAAATGTTGATAAAATGAGAGGGTTTTCTCTCATGGTATTTCTGGACATAAACAGTAATAGAAGTGCTAGAGATTTCACAGGAGAGACCGCTTTTATGATATTTCCTTCTCAATTTTATTATTTTATGGAGTTCAGTAATGTCCTGGGTGCTTCAAGTACAGGTAAGATGAATAGTGCATAAAAACCCCAAAATGTCTTCTGTCCCAAGGTGCTTCCAGTCTGATTTCATGCAATGGCAAGAAGAAAAAAAGAAATAACAAAATGGAATGGAATGAGAAAAGACAGAGACTAGATAATTCCGTCCAATAGTTCAGTGATGGCATACATGCTTCACAGTAGTTATCTGTAAACCCACAAATTCACCTGTAAAATATCTGTAGTTTTTGAGAAAAAAAAAAAAAAAGGGCTGTACATTTGTTTGGGGTTTGCTTTCCATTATCTATGCACTTCTACCTTTACTCTAATGAACCTCTGAGCCTAGTGTGCTCAGAGCTGCCATTTCTACTGAGGTGGGCTTGGGATGGAGACGCCTGCATCACTGATATCAGTCATCTCATTTGACACCCAACTAGTTTATTAGGAGCTGTCACAAACATATTGGAATTAATAAGTGTTTTCACAGAAAGGCTATTCTGCATTATCATTTGTCTTACAGTCAGAAAAGACTGTTTTCCATACCCATCACTAGCCATGGATACATTTAGACTCCTCTTACATATCTTTTCCATTCCATATCCTCTGCATTTCTCTCGTCATCTCATTAGTGTGAATTGCCTAAAATTCTGGATAGGGGATTAGCATGCATAGTGCAATGATGTCATTAGTATTTCTCTGTCTGTGCTCATGATATGCCCAAAGATTATGTGTAGTGAAATCAAACTGATACTGCATAGTTGACAAACTGCAGATCATGGACAATTAATATACAGATGCCTTTTCCACACCTATGACACTACCAATTTATTGCTTCATTTCTTAAAATCATTCAGCTCTTCCCTTACAATGTTCTGATCAGCTTCTATCCTTGGCATTTCCCTCCAGTTGAATGTCATCAGTGAATTTCTTTAGCGATAAATTTTTTTTTCAGTGAGCTCATTACTGAAGATCTTAAGTAAGATAAAATTTGTCCTAAGATTCTTGAAGAATTTCCCATGTAACATCCCATCTACAACACAGTGTGCTGTTTCAAAGAATTTCTCAACCAATATGCAAAACTTTTACAAGTCCCAAATGACATTAGTTAATTACTAACGTGGAAGTATCTAAGTGACTAAAAAAAAAAAAGAACTATCTTATATTTATTTATTTATTTTATTTAACCAACGACCAATTCTCTAAAGAAGACACTACAACCTTGCACTCTGGCAGCACGCTATTCTCAAATAGGAAAAAAATCTCTTGTTAATACTACCATATTCCATGTGCCAGGTCAGGGCAGCACCTTGTAATAACAACATAATGGGGGCACAGTGTGGGGAATTGTGACAGAGGACCTTGGGGAAATAAGTTAGAATGGCAGGATGGTCTTTTATATATATATATATATATATTTACCAGCAGTTGTGCCTGAGGGAGAGAGGAAGGTGCTTCTGTCAAAACCAGAGAGACACCAAAACTTCATTTTCATTTTTCTGACTCACTCTTTTCCTTGTTATCTTTTTTTTTTTTTTCAAGAATGTTACAGCTTTTCAGGACACTGCAACAGTGACTACAACAAGTAGAGGAAAAATAGGGACATTATGAAAATATTTTGTTGTGACATTTTTTGCTAGCACAGAAACAACAAGAAAAAGACAATTTTGTTTTCACAGCTAATTTTAACTTCCCAACTTGGAAAGTTTCAGAACTTCTGCTTCCTACATCTGTGGTCCTCTGCTTTGCCATATACAACTTGGATGTTCTTCAGAGCACATCTCTCTAAGACTTTAAAAGTTTTGCCTGGTTGTTCTTGTCCTCCTCCAGAGGCTTTCATTCAACATGTTTTTGTATAAACATGGAGAATGAGAACCTTGTATATGTGCCTGCACATGTGCATGTGTGTAAATGTCATTGACAGTTGATAACATACTGTCAGTCACAAAGAGTTAAATCGCAGACTGTGTTACAGAGGAAATGGGACTATAGCAGTGCAAGGCATGGGGCCCTTGGGCAATCATTTGGCATGGTTCCTGATGCCATGCAACCGAAGCACCAGGGAGAAGGCAGGAGTTTCACAGGAAGGTGATGGCAAGGAGCATGGAGCACCAGGTTGTGCTACTCCCTGGGGCTGGGGGCTCCAGGGAGCCCCTGGGCCTGCAGTGCCCTGACACTTCAAGAGAACGAAGCCACATAGTTGTTACAAAGACTTGGGTGTAGCTTATTACAGGGAGTAACTAGAGGAAAAGTGGTCTAGAGAGAGTAATAGCAGTAGGACCTAATGTTTAACTCAGAAAGCAGTGAAGGTGGTAAAATGGATAAAAAGAGGATGAAATATAGCTTGTCATACAATTTGCAAACCAGCTGAGTGCACTAATTGAGCACTACTGGATCTTTGTCGTAATCCCTCATCTTGGTCCAGGCCAAGGAGCACCAAAGAGGTAGGTTTTGAACTTGGATGTGATAGGTAATTCAGAAATTTTCCCTTTCTTCAGGTGTGAGTCCATGTACTGCACTTCTCATCATACCATATAAGCATCTGCAACAGCACACTAAACTGTTTCTGCCTAACGGGGTCTACTCTTTCTCCATCTGCCTTTTTACTGGGTTAGAAAACATATCTGCAGTGGATGAACTTATTTGAGATATACATATATAAATATATAAAAATAGATACACATGTCTGTTTATTAATAGTTGAATTTTGTATTTAAGGGGAAAGCTGGTGAGCTGTATTCATACTGGTTGTATTTCTCAAGAGTTTTATTCCAGCATTTTTGGGCTAGCTCCTGAGACTTACAATAGATTGTATTGTAGTAGGAGTAAAAGAAAGTATTTTCTGGACAAAACAAGTACTAAAATATATAGCAGATATATTGTCCAGATAGAAAATCATTGCTCCTGTCACTAGTGTCACTAGCTTCAAAAAGACTTCTTTTGTGAGCAGAAGTATCAGTTAAGGGCCTTGCTGTAGTCAAAGACTAGAGAGTTTATTGTTGTCTTACTGTATGCAGTTCTGCACAACAGCTGATCTGCATGAGGCTATACAGCCAGTTTCATATCCCAGCTTACAAAGTCATGAAAACTTCCATTTCTTTATGGAATGTGTTGCAGATTTGCAGATTCCACAGCAAAAATTTTATGCATATGTATAGAGTGAAACCAGAAAATAAGTTTAGACTTGGAAAAATGGACAGATGAAAAGGACACCTGGTCTTAGTAGGAGGTGTCCCTGCCTATGGCATGAGGGTTAGAACTTGATGATCTTCAAGATCCCTTCCAACCTAAACAATTCTGTGATTCTGTGAAAGGGATCTGGGCATGGTGGTGGACAGTAGGTTCAATGTGAGTCAGCAGTGTGCCCTAGGAGCCAAGAGGGCAAACCACATCCTGAGGTGCATCACACACAACATAACCAGCCGGTCAAAAGAGGTGATTATGCCATTGTATTCAGCACTGGTGCATCCTCACATTGAGTACGGTGTGCAACTCTTGCCCCCACAATTTAAGAAGGATGTGAAGGTCCTTAAATGCATCCAGAGAAGGGCAACAAAGCTGGTGGAAGGGCTGGAAGGCATGTGCTGTGAAGAGCAGCTAAGGAATCTGAATTCGTCTAGTTTGGAGAAAAGGAGGCTGAAGGGTGATCTCATTGCTCTCTACAACTTCCTGAGGAGGGGAAGTGGAAAGGGAGGTGCTGTTCTCTTCTCTCTGGTATCTGGTGATTGGGAAGAATTTCTTTTTGAAGAGGGTGGTAAAATACTGGAACAAGCTTCCTCGAGATGTGGCCAGTGCCCCATGCTGTCAATGCCTTAAAAAGAGGCATTTGGTCTATGGTCTTCATGATATTCTTTAAGTTTTGGTCATCCCTTGAAGGGGTCAAGCAGTTGGACTAGATGATCTTTGTAAGTCGTTTCGAACTGGAGCTATTTTATTCTAAGTAAATATTTGTGGAAGCCACTGAACCAAATGAAATCAGAAAGTGGTTTTCTGACATTGCAGCTTCTGGAAGCTGTTGCACCTTTGGAAACCTTTGCTACATTTGCCACGGCAATGCTTTCTCTTCTGGGAATTCAGAGGACATCCCTTCATGGGCTTGTGACAGTTGTGCTCTGTGTTGTGGCCACTCAGGTCCTGAGAACCTCCAGGCTCAGATATCCCACAGCCTCTCTGGGGAACCCACTCCAGTGCTTAATGATCCTCACAGTGATTTTGTTTTTTCTTCCTTCTCACCACTCTGAATCTCTCTCTAGTTTCAGGAGATGCCACTGTGTCTCACCCTCCCACCTTGCACTGCTGGGAAGAGCTTGTCCCCGTCACGTTGATGCCTTCACCATAGGCACCAGGGTGTGCTGTGGGGTACACTAATGCCTTCTCTGCTCCATGCTGAACAAGCCCCATAGACCCTCTGTTGTGGTTTAGGCTGGGCTGACCACTAAACAAATGAGAGGTGCTCTCTTTGACCTCTCTGCTTTTGCAGAGAAGGGAAGAGACTATAAGGGAGACTTATGGGTTGAAAGGAAACTAAATTAGTTTAATGAAATATTAATAATAAAAAGAAAATATAACAATATT
>VZSZ01009241.1:27787-50728 GCA_013398815.1 Ibidorhyncha struthersii
AAAGGCAGATGAACAGACAGAGTCCTCTTCAGACACCGGCCATTGAAGAAAGAGACCGACCCCTTTGATCCCTCAGCTTTTATACTGATCATAATGTAGATGGGATGGAATACCCCATGGGTCAGTTTTGGGTCACCTGTCCTGTCTGCTTCTCCCTGCAGGTGTGATCCCTCTATGCTCTTCCACTCCTGACCCTCCAACTTGGTATATAACAAAGTTAGCTGACCTTGGTTGTTATATCAATAAATATAAACAAGAGCCTCTTTGCATATCATTCTTGGTATTAACTACAAACATCAGATGTTAACACTGCCAGAAGCAGACAATGTCTGAAAAAAACACTGTAAATTTCAGAGTTAGTTAGTTAGAAGAGATTTAACTGAAAAGTAAAATTACTGAAAAGAAAATTGGTTCTGTTTCACCTTAAACCAGGACACTCTCCTTGCCTCCCCTGAGCCTCTGTGGTTTGTTGACCTCTCTTTCCTGTACAGGACACCAAACAGGACATAGTGCCTGGATGAGGCCTGATGGGTGCTGAGCAGGTGGGACCACCGTTGTGCTCTCTTACTAGGAGAGAATGATAGGAGAAAACCTGCAAGAGCAAGCCAGGTGCTGCGTTTAACTTTTGGTCAGCCCTGAGGTGGTCAGGCAGTTGGACTATATGTCCTATTCTATTCTATTCTATTCTATTCTATTCTATTCTATTCTATTCTATTCTATTCTATTCTATTCTATTCTATATATACTGTTGGGAGGAAGGAGGAATCAAAATGTTGTTCTAATGTCCCTGTTTAGTCTAAACCTACTCTTTTCTTATCTGTAATGGCAACTACAAAATCATGAACTGTATTTCTCAAAGAAACAAAAACTATCTTGAATATGATACTTCTCAGTATTGTATAATGTACAACCAACACAAGTATAGTATCATTCTGTTTAGGAAATTTTTGCAGAATAGTTCATACAATTTGATGTTCCTAAAAGTTTTCCACTGTTTTCTGCCTTCATTGGGCCTCACATTCTATCTGGAAAATCTGTACAATGGTATGATATTTTGACACTTAAATTTTTAAGTTCCATTTAAACACTGCATGGAAATAGAGTGTGACAATAATATAAGTTTCTAGAAACATACACATTATTGCCAAATATATTTATTACCAAATAAATTAGGGAGGTTTCAGGGCTAGACCTTAGGTCTCTCTACTGTTGTATTAGCTAAAGAAAGCAAACTCTAGCTTTATGTATTGCTGCATGTTACTATTTTCCCCAAGAGAACAAGCCGTAAGAGAATGACATCACATGTATGACTAAGTTAGTATCTTGTTTTCTAGTGCAAGGAAAATTTCCTTGAGTAGTTGTAGTATAAGTTTTCTTTTTTTTTTTTTTTTGAAAGCTTGTAAATATCTTACACTGAAATATTAATGTCCCAAACAACATACAAAATAAAAATATTAATCTTCTTTTTTAAAAATTCCCGTTTGACTCTTTAATCTAGAATTTGCAAACATACTTCTTTCATAGTAATTTTTCTTCATGATCCTGTATCTCTGACCTAAAACTATAAATAGAAGATAATTTTAAGGCTGTTGTACAAGTATGTTTATTAATTTACTACTGTTGTGACTGTGTTCATTAAATAATGTCCAGGTACACCCTACGGGGAATACGGGAATAAATTCTGGTGATAAGAATGTTCAGAAGGAACATTCTTGACAAAGAACATGAGAAGGACTGAAAAACACGTGTCATGGTTTAGGCCAAGTCAGCCACTGGGGATGTGGGGGACCCCAGGTGGGACCGACAGATGCTCCCCTCTACCCCTCTTCAAAAAGAGAGGCAGAGGAGGGAAAANCAGCCATTGAAGAAAGAGAGAGGTGACCCTTTGTTCCTTCAGCTTTTATACTGAGCATGATGCAGATGGGATGGAATACCCCGTTGATCAGGTTTGGGTCACCTGTCCTTTCCACTCCTCCCCACAGGTGGAACCCCACTGCACTTTTCCACTTCTGACCCTCCAACGGGGCAAATAACAAAGTTNCTCCAACGGGGCAAATAACAAAGTTGGTTGGCCTTGGGTGTTATAGCAATAAGTATAAGCAAGAGCCTCTCTGCATAACATGCCTGGGCATGAACTATAAACATTGGTCTTATCACTCTGAGAGAATGAACAGTGTCTGCACAATATGCTGTTAATTTCAGCATTTGGAAGAAGTCCAACTAAGAAGCAAAGTTACTGAACAAAATTGGTCCTGTTTTACCTCAAACCAGGACAACGCAGTATAAATCCCACAGGTTTTATAAAAAATTCTCCTTTTCATATCAGTTTGGTAAAGATTGTTGATCTCAAACCAGGAGTATTTATATGGAACTCAAGATTAAATGTGGTGGTATTGAATCCTTGTAAAGAGTTTACAAGCTACTCATGATCAAAGGAGTGTTTTTTTTCTGGATTATGCATGAGGTCTGTATTCAGACACAGAAAACTTGTTTGTCGAGTACTAGATGTAAACAAGTGCTTAAAATTTTCAGATTAAAATCAGAAATTAAATATAAAAAACCTCAGTACTCAGTCCTATTTACATGCGTATGTATATGTATGTCTTTCCCTTGTCCTTCCTCATACCTTTTATTTCTTTTCATTATGCTATATTTCACTCTTTTTCCTTCTCCATCCCATTTGTTACTTCTGTCTTTTTGAATCTCTTATGTGGATCTAAATTTTTTTTAACTGAAGGCTTGTTGCACTCTATTCACTCCTCTTTACTCTCATCTAAAACTGTATTTTCTGTCAAGGCTCTGAACCAGAAGCTCCATGCGTCTATGCCCAGTTCTCACTCACTCACATGCAGCACCTTTTCCCATTATTCCCTCCCATCTGTTGACGTTAACTCTATGCACTACTGTCAGTCACCTTGCTGCCTCTTCCCTATCCAGCTGCTCAGCAAAACTTATCATAGCATTCTTTCTTTACCTATTCAAAGTATTGGTTGGGAAAATCGCTGCAGTCTGGTAACTGATAAGTTATCACATTCCTCTTGCTCAATATGAGTTAATTGCAGTCATAAAAATACAGCAATCTAAGACAACAGTGAGGGAAGAGGTGATGAAATGGAACAGGGGAGCAAGGAAGAGAAAAAGCACAGCAGAGTCATAGGTCATCCCTATCTGTGATATATTAGGATTTTGGTCTAAGAATGCTACAGGAAGACTTGGACTGATTGCAGAGTGCTCTGGACCAGGTCCCTAGTTTTTCAAATTGAAATGTTGCTTCTACACAATGGATACATCTTACTGCATAGCACTGTCAATGGAGAGATGTGGTGGAAACAGAACTATAATTCTCAGTTTTCCTTTGTTTTACTGAGCACCTGAGGAAATCAGTATCCTCATCAGTAAAATGGGAATAATACTTATCCCCCTTAGACAAGTGCATCATGATCTAAGGATCAAAGTGATATGTACAACTAAGTATTTTTATTATTACTACTTTGATGTGTAAATCATACACACAATTGGCTGTAACTGTCTTTGAAGTTGTTCTGAAAAATCATATAATATTCCACTTCAGCAGTGATTTAATTTGTGGATTAGTGACATGACAGACCATAAGAGGCTATTTGGAATTCTTCCAATTGGTTTTCTCATTGTGGCTGCTGTGAACATGCACTTAGTGTTCACTAGGCAGAAAATGTCCTCAAATTATTATTACTGATTGCATCATTTTCTCAGTGAAAGAATTTGCGTGATTATAAATCTTCTTTTTGTTAATATGATTAATTTTATGATCTGTCCCAATTACCATAAACTATATTTACAGAAACAAAGCTGTTAGTCATGCAACCTAGCTACTCCTACTTTCAGTCTGGTTTAGTAGGGACACAGTTCCCCCTGGAACTAGGTGGGTGTGCTAGAGGCCAGCAGACTACTGAGGCCTACCTTTTATCAGAAAACCCAGTCAGTAGTCCTTTGACTATCCAGTGGATTGAACTTAACTGGTCAGGCAGTCCTACATTATCCTTCAAGAGGCAAATTTGAAAAGATACATGATCTCTTTGCCCATTCTGGTACAACTCCTTTCCCTGCATGCAGTTGCTTCAGAGCACTAAATAAATGGCTTAAAATGTTGTGTTAACTGAAAACTTTTTTTATTCATTAATCAATAAATTACTTTTCATTCTTCCATGTTGTGAACCTGATACTGTGATTGAAAAAAAAAGCGTTCCACGAAAGCCTCACATTTATGGAGGCTTTAAGTATGTATTTACTTACACAAACTATTTGCAAGGCCAAATGACAAGTCAAAGACAACACAGAACTAATGTTGCAACCTAGTTTGATAAAGAAAATCTTGGAGATTATGGTACTTCAGGGCTGTTAAATAATAATAAACACAGGGAGTGTTAGGATGTTCAGACACTTTGCAAATCAAAGTATTTTTTACAGGATTAACTATTCCAGGTTATATGACCAGATAGTCCAGGGAATGGCCAGAGTTATTTTCAAGAAGAATGAAGAATTAGACTGTGCTTTTTCAAAATCTTTTTCTCTGTTATTTAAAATACAAAGATTGATTTAATATTGCAATATTTGTAACTTACAAACTGCTGAGCCAACTGTCTTCATCAGGGCTTATTTTGCACTTCTTATCAAACTTAAAGCAGGATAATGATGACTGTGCTATATATATTGGAATAAATGAGAGCCATTTTTTGGCAAACAAAGATAATTTTAAGCTAAAGTGAGAGTCATAATTGAGATTTCAATTAAAAAAATATTTTTTTTTACTTCAGAAATCTTAATTCTTCAATCGTAATTCCACATCAACATTTTACTTGTCTATACTTAATGAAAAATCCTTCAGTTCTTAAAATGAACACTTAATTTCTTATTCATGTTGATACCTCTGGTCACCTTTCTGCTGGAAATGATTTTGTAAAAAAACACAAGAGAGCTATTATCTAAGGAGATAAGAACTGTCATATAAATGATTGAAATAGGCAAGGTAATAAGTTATCAACAGACAGATTTTATACTCATTGCCTGCTACTGAGAAATTAGTGACAAAAAGGACCTTTTAATTATCTAATCTATCATTCTGCCAGTGTTTATTCTTAACTTTTCCAATGTTTTGAGAAGTTTGAGATAATTCAGGTGAATTTTCTATCACAGTGAAATGCTATGGCTAAACACTCCTGATGTCTTCCACTGCATATTCAATTACTCAACATTAATCTATTATTTTTAATACTACCCTAAACTATTCTAACCTACATTTCCTTTCATTGTTAGATTATCCATTCCATGAGAAATTCAAGTACATATGCAGGTACGTATTTTTGAATCGACAGGTACGAAAATGTTGGAAAGTATCTACAGAATGAAAATTTGATTTTAAAAAGTTGAATGATTCCATCTGTGTCTGAGTAGCTACAATGTCTAATGGAAGCAGAAGTGCAATAGTTCAGCCAGAGGGAATGTCGTGTCTGAGTCTAAGTGTCTTGTCTAAGTGACACAGAATGAACAATGAGTTTAGGTTATAGAGAAGAAGGTAGACACTATAGTTCTTAGAATACCACTGTAATGGTAAAGCTTTATACTTGCTGTGACTTCCGAAGTGACATAGAAGAAAATAACAGCATTTAATTTGAAAAATCTGTGATTCTCTGATGTGGACTCGCTTTATCCTAGGTAAAATATACCTGTGAAAGCTTTTAAGGAATATGTTCATTTTGTGGAATAGCTGTTTTCGTACAAGCATATTTTGGCAGGACTCTTGACTAATAGTGCCACTTTCAGTGGCTCTCCATGCCTCAGCAACCCCATCAGGTTTGTCATGCATACGAATTTTTGTTCTGCTGGTTGAGGACCAGGAATTCCAAACCTGTGGCTGAAGGGCCTGTGCCTGATATTCTCTGTGATGACCTCTGCTTTGAAGCACCTGCTGGAGAACATCTATTCTAAGAACCTAAGAACATCTATTCTAAGAACCACCTAATCTCTTTGTAAGATTTGTCTGTATGTCTGCTAAAGATTTGTTTCTCCTGTTGACTTTTTTCCTTGCTAGACACACCTTTATTGGTAATCCTATCTCAGCATCTCCCATTTGGTAGGGAGAATTGGTTTTGTAGAATCAATTGCTTTCTCTCCCATCTATCATATTTCCAGTCATCCACATGAGAACATCGCTAAGGAAGATTTCCTACGTGGCATATATACTGTAAATTACACTTAATTCTGTTGCAGTCAAACCATGGGCTTTCATCTACATATTATTGAATGACCCCATGTTTCAGGACACAAGTTAAGAATTTTAGTGGTATGGTATTCTTTACCTGCTAACTTTCAAGAAATTTCTTCACAACGTGGGAAAGACACTACAAAGGAGCTTATGGTCCAAGAAGAATATTTACTGGGCTCTTAATCTTGTTGTTGATATAAATGACACGATCTTAGAAGATACAAGGAGTACTTAAATGTCTATTTTTCATTTCGCTCAACAAAAATGTAAACACAGAGAGTCACTTAATATTGTTTGAGCAATAGTTTTTCTTGACACAGAATCTCAGAATTTAATAACCTTAAATTTCTTTAGAAATTCAGATCAAGTTGGGGTTTTTTCCACCAGTTTAATAATCAGAGTTCCACTCCTGATGAACTTAGACCCTTTTATGCTAACCTAATATTATGCTTGACATAGAAGGGGTAGAGTGTAGTTTTATTCTAGCAATATCAGACTATGTTATTTAAATCAAATGTCATTTTCGCTGGGCTGATGGGTCTCTAAAATTAAAAAGTCAAATTTAAATTAAAAAAGGTTAATTTGTTGACCTCAACTTTGTTTAATTGTTACTAATGCATTTTATGCTAATTAAGCATGCTTTCTCAATAATTATAGGAGGGAACAACAAAGCTTTTAAGGCTCCTTCTAATCTAGCACCCTGTGGCTATATGTTTTTAATTCTTTCATTTTAATGTACCAATTATATGCATTATACAAATAAATATGTCATAAAGAATCTATCATTTCAGCAACCCTTGACCTGCAAATGCTTTAAATCATGTTAAAAAATATAAAGCAGTATCATTGCCCAGAAACGTCGAAAGGAAGAACTGACTAAAACATTATCTGCATTTCCTTATGATGAGACCTTAAAGACTCCAAATCAGTTTACCATGTGTAATAGTAAATTCAATATTTAGGAGGTACAGAGTTACTGTACTAAAGAAATATGTTTTAGTCCTTACACGTGATTTGCTGTTTCTAACTTTCTGTGCTTCAATTTTAAACTTCTACAGTGGTCTTAAAATTTAGTTCTACTCAATTACACAGCAGTTCTCCTATTTTGAACTGCATCTCAGTTCTCCGAATAATCAGCACAGGGCCAGCGTATTAAAGTGATAGAAATGACTGTATTAGAAATTTTTCTATGGGTCTGCATTTTGGGAAGAAAGTTTGACATCCTGAAACTGCAGTACAGGTCTCAGTGTATTTTATAATAGAATAACTGTGTAAGTACCTATATCTTTTTGAGACAGTGTGACTGATGGAGACAGTTTTAGTATGTAAAGGTAGTTTTACAATGAATTCATCTAGACCAGAATTTAACTCTGTGTGTATCACATGGTATAACTTTCTAGGACCAATATAATCTCTGAACATAGAATTAGAGATGGGTAGCAGCACCTCAAAACCTCCAGCACAGCAAACGCTTTAGTGATTCTTTCCAAAGTATACTCTCTCAGTATTACTTGTGTTCTCTTGTTATGGAAAGTCTCAGGCTTCAACCAAAAGCAAAAAGTAATTTCTATAGTGACAGTTCTAAATGCAGAAAAGAAAGATTGCAAACTGCAGGCTTATTTCTTTCTTTTTGTATTTTTCTTCTTCTGGGTTATTTTAGTATTAAAAAAAAACCCAAACCAACCAAACAGGTTTGAGCAATTCTGAGGAAAAATGTTAGAATCAATAGTTTTGATGCTTTCCATGGAATTACATTAAACAAAAAGCTCTCATCACCTTGAAAATGTTAATTTTAGAAAAATGATGTAAGATCAAATAAAGATGATGTTTTCATTCCTATATTTTCCTACGGTATCAGCTGGAGTACATAAAGAGATATCACATAATGTATTAGAATACGGTATTTTATGTGTATACTTTATTATGAACCTATGATATAACATTGATTGAAAGAAATACTCATCTGAAACAAACAAAAAAAAATTTCTCATTTGTTTGAACCAGAAAATCCTTTTAGTTGTTTTGATTTAAAGTGAAGATGACTTCTGAAATTCCAGAAGAAACAGATGAAAATTCCTTCTAAAAGGAACAGATGAAAATTCAAGTCTATCTGTATGATCATATACATGTCATTTTCCCCAAACATCAGCTCTGAAAAACAGTTGAATGAAATTCAATACAAATGTAATTACATACATGTTTCCCTGTTTATAAAGCCCATAATCAAATGGAAGTTGCCCTTTTTACAAAGCAGTACCCCCTTTCTAATAAGACCAGAAAAGAGACCAAGTCTGATGTATGTTATACATAAACTGTAACACAATAGCACTATCAAATTTTGTCAGGCAATTAAATTTTATGCCAAGCTAATTCAATTTTGCTGCTGTTTTATTAAGTCCTATGAAAAAAACCTAAATCCGTTCTCTTCGGTAAATCACAAGTTTCACACAGCATTTCCTAACTCAGACTCCTTGTTCTGCTATTTTGATATATTAAATACCCCGCAAAGAATTTCCAGGGTCATAAATCTAAGTGATAAAATTAATCCTATTGCTGAAGAGAAATAAATATTTTATTGCAGTTTTATGAGCTTTTGTTCCCTTTTCACTCGCAAGTAGGTGTTGTTTAGTGGTACAAAGACATTTTGCTGCTGAAAAATGTATTAGAAACAGTACATCAGTAATAGAATTCCTATCTACAAAGCTGTTCCCTTCTCAGAATGAAGGTTCAAGAATATCCTAAGGAAAACTTAGAAGACAATATTGTCAATGACAATGCTACACTGATTATTCTTCTTACACATTAGACTCTAGGAATTATTTTACTGTTATTAGTAATTTTACAATAGAAGTTTTCTGAAATTACACCTGAACAATATCTATACAATCAAATTTACTAAATGGAAATGGAACATGCAATCTCAGAAATCAGAAATGCTAATCTAATTAATCCTTCATTTCCTTTCCATTTTTTCTTTCTTAGGAATGTAAGGAAATGATAAGATTAAAGATGCTCATGCTTTGGTTACACCTTGGTCTGAGGTGCTAAACATTTGCAGTAATGATTCAGTTTATTCAAGCCTGGCACAACATACACTGCATTTTGAATCTATACTATCTGAAATATAATGAATATGGATGAGGGCCTCAGGAGCCCTGAATACTGTTTGTCGCTATTAAGAAATGGTTTGGGGAGAGAGGAATGTAGAGGTAGGAATTTTCATCCGCATAGAGATAGATGGACAGGGATGGCAGGGTCTGGTCCTATATATTACACAGGGAATTGCTTTCATCAAAATACTGTTGCAGATAAGCAAAGTGGGAAAGTTCTCTGCTGTGATTGTATCTTGTACAGCCATTCACAAATACCTAGAATGAGCCTAAATGCTCCATTCTAGTTTGGCAAAGATTATGTACGGAGGGGTTAAAAGATGGGATTTTGGTCTATGGATGGACAGTGAGTGAGAAGTAGATAGATGAGAAAAATGCAGTCAGCACAGGAAGACAGATGGTTTATTATCTATTGTTTGAAATGCTGACCACAGAACTGAAGAAGTTGGGCAATACTAGGGGAGGATGTGCAATGATGGAGGAATACAAGGCTCAGTTCATAATCTGCTTACCTTGTAACATTCTGTTATTGGCAGGAGCAAGGTCAATACGTGACTGCTGGATTATGCCACGTGCACAAAGCCTACAAACCAATAAACGGGATGGCTGTGGCACATGTAGCACGCCTGGCCAGCAAGTGCATGTGCCATATGGTCCCTACACTGAGAATTAGCAACCAAGGTGTGTTTCGGCACACGCTGGCCACATGTGTCGAAACCTGTTCCTCTGCAAATGTATAAATACTGTGATTTCCCGAAGAGCAGTGGGCCAGTGTACGGCAACGTCACCATTGCCTCTGTGGGGACACCCACGTAAAGCTGGCACCTACTGACTGCTGGGCTGAGCTCACAGCGCAAGATGTCATAAGAACGTACAGATGGTTCATCTTCCTCACGGTCCTTGGGTCGGTATGTTAATTGCTTTGCTAAATACCCTTAGCGTAATGCATGCCTGTAGTTAATAAAAACGCTTGCTTTTTCCCTTGTAGTCAGTGTGTATGTGCTTACCTTCTCAGGAATCCTCAAAACCACTCTAAAACAAAAGATTCACCTGAAGTTTTCCATAGGCTGTATTGTCTGCAAGGCCCTGGTGCCTCAAAGTTACTTAAGCCAGCGGTTTCGTGTATTGTTTAAAAATTTCTGCACATCAACAAATGAAAATGGTAGTGTGGCTAAATCTGAAGAACAGGTGACCCTTGATGTCTTGACAACATACTGTAACCAGAAAAATGAATGTTCTCAAAAATGCACAGAAACACTGTAAAGCATCAGATAAGTACAAAGCACTCACAGTTTGTCTTTTCCACTTTTTGTGGGCTACTAAGTTAGTTTGTTAACTTTTTCTGTAAAGACCTGATACTTTTTAATGAGCACTGCTGATGTTCAAATTTGGAATACATGATAATTTTTCATTTCGTCATCGTTACAAATGGAATAGCAGATTACTAATTCACACTTGCAAGTGGCAAAGCTTTAGTCCAGAAAGACTGTACAACTGTAGGTAGAAGCTTAAAACAAGTATTAAATTTACAGAAAGTCAGCAGAAATTTTCAAAATTATTTAAGTTTGTTGAGAGATATGGAAAAGTTTAGGATGATAGATGTTATCAAGATAGGCTATGATTCAATATTTAGGCTAAATACACAGCGACCTTAATTCAAATGTATTCTGTGGTCCACCAAAATAAAGAGGGGAACACATGTAAAATGTTGCTTTTAGCTGATTGTATGTAATGATTTATGTGTTCTCTGCTGTCAAATTTTATGTTAAATCCCTTTCAGATACCTGACTCTGTTTTTCTACTTTTAGAATTTATCAGGAAAAGAGAAGTTGAAGAAGAGGGCATGCATAGAGCAGAATAATGCTGCAGGCTACTAGTATTGAGGAAAATACTCTTGATCTCTGATGGATAGAGCAGCAATATGCAAAAAGGATCAAATTTACCAGTTAACAGTTTTTTTTTAATATTAAGTATTTAAATGTACTTTAGTGAAAGATCTTCAGCAGATGTTACCAATCACCAACAAGGTGTGCAGCCTAGGGACAGACTAGATCTTTTTCTGTCCTATAACAAATAATATATAGCTATTTTATTAAACATGAAAGGAGAAAAAATGCTACAGTGCCATCGTGGATAAATAAGATGAGTACAGGGCAAGTCTGACAAGGGGATAAGCTGGGGAGGAGCTCAGGTCAGACTATTTACTGGAGATGAAGGACTGTTATTTACAGGATGGTACAATTGATCATAACAGGCTGAGCTCTGTAGGCACCCAGTAGTTCAAAAGAAGTTTAGAAAGTACCAGCAGACTATGTTATTTCACTCCAACATGCAAAACTGCTGTAGAACAAGGGTGAACTGCAGTTAATGTTCACACTTCCATAAAAACTCTTCCAGCAGGGAAGTTAGATTTGAACTATGCCTACTACCTTTGACCACTACTACCTTTAGCAAGAAACATTTCCTGCACACTTGTCACTGCTCAGTCCTGTGTAACAGGGCAGATGGTTGTCTTTGAAATATCAGTAGTAGAAGTAGTGAAATTTAGCAAACAACTCCAATAATATTTCTCTTTCTAATAGCCCCAAATGTGTCTTTACCCTCATCCCAAGGTATTATTACATTTTTACATACATTTCTTAGGGCTGAAACCTCCTCTGTTGTGCTATGTATTGCCTGTTGAATATCTGCAGCAGCTGTCCTTTTGATGCACTGTTTGCAGCCTTCCTTTTGTTGGGGTAAATGTGGGGATCTTTTGATTTTTATCTTTTCCCACTATGGTGATATGGAATTTCTTAATTGCAGAAGAATCAGGCATTTCTAAAATGGAACAGTACTGACTTAGCAAACAACCATTTCTGATAGAAAATAGCATAGAAAATGGAAACTGGCACACAGGAAAATATGTCATAGAAAGCAATGGAGGAACTGTGGCATAGTTTCAATGGTGTGAAATGAAAAGGATTATAGAATAATTAAGCTCCTGGTTATGGCACATAAAATCACACCAATCACTGCTCCCCCTTTTTCTTTAACCCAGGAGATGAATACAATTTTGTTTAGTAATTTCTGAAAAACAATAGATGGTGCTTTTGCTCAGTAAACTTAACATCTTTCACTAATGCTTGTGAAATATTTAATAGCTTAGAAAGTGTGACAGAGCTAGTTATGTATTTATATTATTTAACAGATCAGAGTGTTACTATCAGTACTTAAGGTCTACTTCACCATTTCTAGCCTGTGGCTCCTTTAGCAATGAGAATACTAAGAAAAACAAAAGATTTCCTACATTGCTTATCTGATTATGTCAAATTAGACCATCACCTGCGGTCATCCTCAGCAAATGAGTGGGTTATATTCGCAGTTTAACTTGGTTATTCAGTAAGATGCTTTTAAAATCTAGGCAAGTTAATAAAAATAGCTTTTTTCAAGTGTTTCGGTATTTTTATTTTTATTCCTTAACATTGAAACCATTTATTAGAGCGGGGTTATCCTCCCCCTCTACTCTGCCCTGGTGAGTCTGCATCTGGAGTATTGTGTCCTGTTCAGGGCTCCCTGCTTCAAGAAGGACAGGAAACTGCTGGAGAGGGTCCAGCAAAGGGCTACAAAGATGATTAGAGGTTTGGACTATCTTTCTTATGAGGAAAGGCTGAGGCACTTGGGTCTTTTTAGTCTAGAGAAAAGAAGACTGAGGAGAGATCTTATCAATACTTATAAATACTTAAAGGGAGGGTGCCATGTAGATGGGAACGGTCTTTTTTCAGTGGTGCCCAGTGATAGAACAAGAGGTAATGGGCACAAACTGGAACATAGGAAGTTCCTTCTAAACATGAGGAGGAACTTCTCTACCTTGACGGTGACAGAGAACTGGAACNTTTACACCTCTGTTCAAAGGCAAAAAAGGGACAGTTGTGTCTCAAACTCTCAACCCCTGTCAGTCCATGTCGCAGACAGCAGCAAGTACAGTAAGACAGCTCTGGTTCTCAGTTGTCAGATCAGACAAAATCCTTCTGTGGCTACCACGTATGAAGTCTGGAATTAATACTTCCTAGGAATAAGTGTTGAAATCTCACCAGGGATGTATTTATTCTGGCTTTTTAAGTGAGGAGGCAAGCTGTGAATTTCTTATAATTTTTTTACCACTTTATTCAACTAGAAACTCCCAAATCCAGCTGGATTTGCACAAACAAGAAAAAACATGAAGGTAGAAGAGGGCATGTATAACTTGATATATGCAATTTTTAAATGAATTGTTATTTTGTTCCCATTAAACTCATTGTGAAGTCTTTCCAAGGGAAACAAAGACACCATTGGTGGTAAGTACAGAGAGGACAAATTAAAATACTCATATTGACTTCCTCCCTTTTCCTTCTCCTGTGCCCCTGGTTACTACCATCGTAAAACATAGTGCAGGTTTTTTGATTATTCAGGCAAGGTTTTTTGGAGACATGAAGGGAAATTGTTTTGCACAATAAGCAGCACAACATTATAAAATCTGCAGGTTCTAAAAATGTATTTGGACTATGACATGCATTTGGACACCACTACTTAAGTGGCAGAGCTGACCATTCTGTTTTCTTTCACTCCATGGACTGTATTGCACCTCTTTGAGTGTTAAAGATGAGCATTGCCCTTCCAGAATATCAGCAGACACAGAGAAAATGATTGCTATCAAAAACAGTGCTCCGTCTCAGGTGTATTTTCCATAAATTATTTTATACAATAAAGCCTTCAAAATACTTTTTTTTTTTTTTTTTTACTAATCGAACTTCTGTAATGAATGGCTACATATAAGAATCTCAGCTCTGTATGAATGCATAATCCCCAGCTCACATAAACTGCTTGCTACTGTCATGGTACCCAGCAGAAAAAGATTATGAAAGTTTATGGCAACAAATCCTGTCATAAAAAAGTCACTATGTTTTTTATTTGAAACAATATTGCCACAAAACCACATTTCAGCCCTTTAAAAAACCTCTTTACAAGATTTAATATGTCCAGCATAAGTTCTACAGCAAAGTCTGTAATAAACTGCAAACTTTTAGTAGCTGAGCTGAATTTCATCTTTACATTCAACAATAACGGATTTAATGGTAACCAAGAACAATTTTTTAATGAGGGAGATTAATATTTTGACAATGGATCTAGATGTGTATTTCAGTTTTATTTAAATCAGTAAAAAGTACTTTTAAAAAATATTTTACTTCTTAAGGGAATTGTGGCATCCCTGGGCATCAAAGAATCAGCTTAGTTTTATACTTTCATGAAATTTATAATTGAGATTTAAATAACTCACTTTGAAAGAGGACTTTTTTTTCAATATACTTTTGCAAAGTTCTACCCATTCACTGAAACTTCTTTTAATAAGCAGAAGTTAAGAAGTAATGTGTTATCAGAAATAGGATGTCAGAATTATGTGAGATTTTTTTTTCTTCAGATACTGTTTTAGGCATTTTTTTGACAGGAGTAGCCTGGCCACCCTGCTTTTCTCTTCTACAGATAAAACAACACTGATGGACAGAGGGCATTTAAAACACCTCAAAGGTGTTGCACAGACAAGATGCTGTAAAAATCATTCCCAACACCTTCTTTAATTCCTATTCCCAGAATTTGAATTTTAATAATTTGAATAATACTTTTTTTTCTTGATATTTGAATTAACTTTGAATGAAAGGTGTGACCGATTTTTTTATTAAAAAGAAAATCACAATATTTTGGGGTAAAATCTTTTGCTATTTGAAATACAGAATCATTCTCCAGGTTTTTTTAGTGAAATTAATTGTAAGAGTTGGAATAAAGAATACTTTTTCATTAAAAATGTTTACAAATGTTTGAAGCAAAATAATTTCTGCAACTCTATTCCCTTCTCTGGCAAAGGTCTTTTTCCTTTAAAGTGCCCCTACTTAAATTCACATATCTCTTCAGAAATTTCAAATGTGCATGATGAACTGAAGTAAAGATTTAAAACACATTGGAAAATGTGAACCTGACCACTACAGTACATGAGATAGTGGTGTTTGTTTCTGCCAAAGTTCAATATGGATGCTACTGTCTTGTTGCAGAGCCAAGTCAGGTTTTACAGTGCAGATGCAGCTGTCTGGAGCTAAACAGCTTATCAAATTTAAGCTTCCCTGTGACTACTAAAAGGAATATGACACTGAGTCGGGAAAAAACTGACGTATGGCCTCCTGAGAAATGATTGCAATTGGAAAACATACAGGAAGTGAATGAATGGTCCCTGTATGTAAAAGACACTGCCAGACAAATTTCTAATTAAAACATTCAAGCCATAAGCTCATTACTTTAAGAGTGTGTCTCACAAGCTGAATAAGAGCTGTGTCCACAGTGAGAGCTGTGACTGAGATTTCAATTTATGGGAAATTTACTGGGTAGTTTGACTGGTAGTCTGTTGATCTTCAATTTCAATTTCACATGGGGAATTTTGGGGACCAAAAAGTATAATTTCTTACAAGGGTCCTAAGTCTAGTTTTGTTTTGTTCCTTCACAAAATTGTTGTCAAGGGGAACTGATGAACTCAAAACTCAAGGCTAGGACTTGTATCCCCCAGGGGGTGCATTCTGAAGTTTTCAAGCAAGTAGATTGTGCCTGTTATCTGCTGAATATGTTTACACAGAAGTGGGCTTTTCACAGAGCTATTCTGACAAGTAAGGTTTCCTTCTGGTCACAGCAGGCTGCTAAAGCAGCTATGTCCAAATTTTTTCAGGTTTGCATGTAGTTCATACCCAAATCCACTGAAGTCAACACAAGAACTGCATCTGGGGAGGAATAACCCCATGCATCAGTACAGGTCAGGGGCTGACCTCCTGGAGAGCAGCTCTGTGGAAAGGGACCTGGGAGTCCTGGTGGACAACAGGACAACCATGAGCCAGCAATGTGCCTTGGTGACCAAGAAGGACAATGGCATCCTGGGGTGCACCAAGTGTGTGGCCAGCAGGTCCGGAGAGGGCATCCTTCCCCTCTACTCTGCCCTGGTGAGGCCGCATCTGGAATACTGCGTCCAGTTCTGGGCTCCCCAGTTCAAGAAAGACAGGGATCTGCTGGAGAGGGTCCAGCAAAGGGCTACAAAGATGATTAGAGGATTGGACTATCTTTCTTATGAGGAAAGGCTGAGGCACTTGGGTCTTTTTAGTCTAGAGAAAAGAAGACTGAGGAGGGATCTTATCAATANTTCCTTCTAAACATGAGGAGGAACTTCTCTACCTTGACGGTGACAGAGAACTGGAACAGGCTGCCCAGAGAGGTTGTGGAGTCTCCCACACTGGAGACATTCAAAACCCACCTGGATGCCATCCTGTGCAACCTGCTGTAGGTGACCCTGGTCTGGCAGAGAGGTTGGACTAGATGATATCCAGAGGTCCCTTCCAACCCTGACCATTCTGTGATTCTATGAAGAACTCCATCAGGAATCTTTTTGACTAAGATCTATTTGGGGCACATGAACTGTATTCTCTGTTTTTCATCACAGAATCATAGAATGGTTTGGGTTGGAAAGGACCTTCAAAGATCATCTAGTTCAACTCCCCTGCCATGGGCAGGGACACCTTCCACTAGATCAGGTTACTCAAAGCTCCATCCAGCCTGGCTTTGAACACTTCCAATGATGTGGTGGCCGCAACTTGTCTGGGCAAGATGTTCCAGTGTCTCATCACCCTCATTGTAAAAATATTCTTCTTTACAGTCAAGCTAAATCCATCTTCTTTTAGTTTAAAACCATTGCCCCTTGTCTTGTCTTGACAGGCCCTGGTAAAATAATGTCTCCATCTTTCTTATAAGCCCCCGCTATTGAAAGGTCACAATAATGTCACCCTGGAGCTTTCTCTTCTCCAGGCTGAAAAAGACCAATTCTCTTAGCCTTTCCTCATAGGAAAGTTATTCCAGCCCTCTAATAATTTTCATAGCCCTCCTCTGGACCCACTCTCCAGGTTCATGTCCTTCCTATACTGGGGACCCCAGTGTACCCAGTGTAGCATACAGTCTCTTCTACTCTCATCAATCTATACCATTTAATACTGGTTTTGACAGTGTACTCTTGGCTTGTTAATTTGTTAACAGGTTTCAGAATTATTCTCAGGTTTCAGATCTTGATCCAGAAATTTGTGTGTATAAGACTGCATTACTCACAGGTACCTGTGGTTTCTCTAGTGTTAAGTAAACTCACTAAAGATGTCCACCATGGCCTACAAATCTCAGGGAGATGTACAGTCCAGTAAGCAGTATTCTCATTCACATAGCTATGAAGAATCTAACTATACAACTTCCTGTGGGTTTTTACTTATCACAACTAATTTTTAGGGTAAGTTAATTTGAAAACATCTACATTAGCTCTTGTGGTTGAGCAACATGTTTGGTAAGCCACAGTCATTGCTCCAGCAACTGTGGAAACCCACTGCACATGCTCTCGCACAAGACTACGTGACTAGAAACCACAGACGCCCGCTTTGTTGCCCCCGAGTTACTTTCTGCTCTTTTTTGGGTATCAGAATTAGATTCTGGATAGACTCCCATTAAAACACACAATCAAAGTTTAATTTGACCATGCCTAAAAATCTTCTTTCATATACTGTGAGGTTTGTGATTCTGTGAAAAAGTTTTGTTGGCACTAAATCAGCAAATACATATACATACACACACACACATATATACATATTAGCTTTGTTTTCTGGAACTGTGAAAAGGATAGACACTTCATAGAACCTCCTGCCACAGAACCAAACATATTGAAATGACTTTTTATGGAGATATTGAAACAACAAAAAAAAAATACACAGGGCTTGTTTCTCCTAAGGGTTCAATTATTTTGAGTGCTGATAGCAAACTTTGATTGATAAATCTAACCTTTCAGTTCCAGGAAATAGTTTGATCACATAGTGATGAGAAAGAGTTAGAGAATGGAAGAATAATATTTGGATTGCAACAGAATAATGAAAATGCAGAGGATGCCTTTGACTTTTACAAAGTGAGAAATGATTTCCTATTTTGATTTTGTGATGGCAAGAATCTCTTCTAAGAGCAGGCAAGTCGGGGCTTTGTATGATGTTCTTAAATTATTTTTCAAGACTTATACAATTTCTCCAGCTTTCCAACTAGAAATTCATAATACATCCAAAATACAATTCAAGCTGTAGTAGCAACATATGTTTTTCACCAGCACAAATGACTGAAGAATATCATATGTGAAATATGAACTAAGAAAGAAAACTGCCCAGCCTGCAGGGAAAACCAGGCAGCCTTTCTATCCGAAACAAATTTATGATGTTATCCAACTGGTTTTACACAAACAAACTCATCAAGGATGTCTGTCCTGATCTACTTTGACACCTCTATACATCTTTTTAATTGTCCATTTACACCCTCTTTTTTTTACTTTTCCCTTCTAAAATACTCCTTACCAGCCTGAAATCCTCTATCATTATTTTCACCAAATCTTCTCCTTCCTTTTCAGGTAGAAGAAAGAGAGGCTATCAATCAAACAAAATGAAGATACACCATTTAGTTTTATTTTATCATCATAAGTTCCATTCCATAAGATCTCTCTTCCCTACAGACAAGGGAGTTAGGCCCAACCTTGCAAGCAATTCCTCTTGAAAAAAAGAAAAAAGATAGAGAGAAGCAAAATTTGGCTCCAAAATATAAGATCGATCATCAAGTTTTATTTTGACAGTAAATCACTTAACAAAGTTTAAAGCTGTGTTGTTTAAATGTTTTCCAGTTTCCAGAAGCAGCCATAGAATATTACTTTGAAATCCCTGAATATTTTTGGAATCCAATGAAGTAATGGTTTCATTGCATTTCATTAACACTGTTCCTTTCAGATTCATAAAATATTTTTGAGGTTTGTGAGAGCATTTCATAAGTAATTTTAAAAATAAAAATATGAAGTTACAAATTAGCTACACCATCCAACTCAATCCACTCCAATAACCCAAAATTTGGAGAAAAAGATATTTTTTGTATCAGCCATATTAGTGCAGAAGACAGAGAAAGCAGGCCGATGCATTAGTAATTGGTCTAAAGAACACACTTGCAAGGCATTTTTTTTAACCTGAACACTGCAGTAAGAGTTAAGCATGGACATGAAAACAGTAGCATTTACCAGCTTCCAGACACGGTGTTTCAAGGTTATTAAAGCCAAATTAAAGTTGCCCTAAGCAAAGGTGTGCTGTTGAAAGCATAGCCTGCCTGCATATGCTCTCTCTGCCCTCGCTCAGCCGTACGGGACAGATGTAATTTCATTATATTGTTTTAGTTAATGAAATCACTGCTACAGTCTGTGAATAGCTGTATTAAATGGTGTCAGTGTTGAATAGTACTGCACTTTCAGGTAAGCATGGCCAATAGATGAACCACTACATTTCCACCCACTTTTACTGTTTTTTACTGCCCCCTTTTTTAATATAAAGCTAGTTTTCTGAAGTATGGTGTGCATGCACAAAATTTAAAAATGAAGAAGCCAAGTCCTAGACAGAGATTGTAAATCTGTGTAGCTCAAAAATTTATTTACATTCACTAAACTGTCAATATCTAGTATCTAGACTATCACATTCCAGCTCCTTTTTCTTGTTTTACATACTGAAATGAGAAAATACATATTCAAAAATACATTGATGCATACATACGCCACATATATACTGCTGGCATCTCTGTGATATATTGCAAAACCATATATAAAGTAAATTTTTTCTATCAACTTGGAGAATCTATCTTCCAGCTTCTAAGCCATCTCCTTGGATTTACTAATGTCTTAACCTCCAAAAAAGTTCCATGTATCTATTATTTAAAGAATAGTAATCATCTTTCCCAAGACTTTGACTCAGTTAAATAATTTTTCCCCTCTAATTATGTTACTTCTGATTATGACCTTTTGCTCATTTTCAGAAACAAACAAACACATTTCAAGCTGATTGTGAGAATTCTTGATTTGTAACTGATGGGATAAAAAGCTGAACATTGCTATTATGGTACCAAAAACACAGCTGAAAAATTGCAATTTGCTTTTGGAAAAGCAAGTCATAATTCTCCATAGAAAACACCACCTGAAACATGCAATGACAGGTGATGTTATGCATGATGAATTGTTCATGGTTTGTTGATTCTCAGAATTTAAACTTATATAAAAAGAGGTACTGCACTTTCAGAGGGATGCCTAAATTTATACCCATGAAGTCCACATGCACTTGTCCAGAACAGATCATGGGAAACTGCGCAGCTGATGAAACTATTAGTTAATGATTAGTTACTTCGTAGGTTCTGTAAAATTATAATTGAGGGTCTACATATACAAAAAATCCCTAAGGCTATAGATGACATGTCTTTTAAACACCACCTCCCCGATGCAACTCGAAGCCATTTCCTCTTGTCCTATTGCCTGTTACTTGGGAGAAGAGACTGACACCCACCTCGCTACAACCTCCCTTCAGGTAGTTGTAGAGAGTGATAAGGTCTCCACGAACCTCCTTTTCTCCAGGCTAAAAAAATCCAGTTCCCTCAACTGTTCATCATAAGACTTGCTCTCTAGACCCTTCAACACCTTCTTTGGATGTGCTCCAGCCCCTTAATGTTTTTATTGTAGTGAGGGGCCCAAAACTGAACACAGTATTCAAGGTGCAGCCTCACCAGAGCTGAGTACAGGGGGATGATCTCTTCCCTAGTCCTGCTGGCCACACTATTTCTGATATTGGCCTTCTTGGCCACCTGTGCACACTGCCAGCTCGTATTCAGGTGGCCACCAACCAACACCTGCAGGTCCTTTTCTGCCAGGCAGCTTTCCAGCCACTCTTCCCCAAGCCTGTAGCACTGCATGAGGTTGTTGTGACCTGGGTGCAGGACTCAGCACTGGTATACAGGAATGAAGAAAAGGCAAAGGCATTTAATGCTTTTTTTTTTGTCTCAGTCTTTAATATTAATGATAAACCATGGGCTCCAGCTCCTCTGAGTTGGAGGACCTTGGCTGTGGGAGCAGTGACTTTCCATTTGTGGACACCGAAATTGTAAGGGGCCAGTTTTATCAGCTGAACATTCATAAGTCCATAGAACCTGACAGAATTCACCCCAGAGTACTGAAGTGGATGTTACAGCAGGACCCCACTCAAACATCTGCCAAAGGTCTTGGGAGTCTGGGGAGAGCCTCGCTTCTAGGAAGCTAGCAAATGTTATCACAGTTTACAAAATTGGCATGAGGTAAGACCTAGGAAACTACAGACCTGTTACTCTAACCTCAGTACCTGGAAAAATTATGGAGAAGATTATACTGGGTGCTAGTGAAAGACATTTAAAATACAATGCAATCATCAAACACAGTCAACACGGGTTCACAAAGGGAAAGTCCTGTCTAACTAACCTGATATCTTTCTATGCTAAGGTCACCCACCCAGTGGTGAAGGGAAGGTAGAAGAGGTAATTTTTCTGGATTTTACTAAGGCTTTTGATACTGTGCCTCGCAGTATCCTTCTGGATAAGTTGTCTGACTATGAGATGAGCAGTGCACAGTGCTTCTGGGTGAATGGGTGAACTGGTTAAGGAGCAGGGTTTAAGTGATTGTTGTGAATGGCGCTACATCTGCCTGGTAACTTGTCACCAGTGGTGTTCCTCAGAGTTTAATTCTAGGGCCAGTTCTGTTCAATATATCAATGATCTGGATGCAGAAGTTGAATACAACATTTGCGAGTTTACTGGCGATACTAAACTGGGAGGTGGTGTGAACTCTCTTAAGAGAGAGGCCTTGCAAAAGGCCTTACAGAGACATTTTAGGTTGGAGTATTGGGCAATCATTGATGGCACGAAATTTAACAAGAAGAAATGCCAGATTCTGCACCTGGGATGGAGTAATGCCAGGCACAAGTATAAATTGGGAGATGAGGGGCTGGAGATCCGCCTTGCAGAAAGGGATCTAGGGGTGCTGGTTGACAGGAGGCTCAATATGAGTCAGCAGTGTGCCCTAGGAGCCAAGAAGGCAAACTGCATCCTGGGGTGCATCAAACACATCATCACCAGCTGGTGAAAAAAGGTAATTACACCATTGTATTCAGCACTGGTGTGGCCTCACGTTGAAAACTGTGTGCAGCTCTGGGCCCCACAGTTTAAGAAGGATGTGAAGGTCCTTGAATGCATCCAGAGGAGGGCAACAAAGCTGGTGGAAGAGCTGGAAAGCATGTGCTGTGAGGAGATGCTGAGGACTCTGGGTTTGTCTAGTTTCAAGAAAAGGAGGCTGAAGGGTGATCTCATTGCTCTCTACAGCTTCATGATGAGGGGAAGTGGAGAGAGAAGCGCTGATCTCCTCTCCCTGGTATTCAGTGATGGGATGTGCAGGAATGGCTCAAAGCTGCATCAGGGGAGGTTCAGGCTTGACTTTAGGAAACATTTATTTACCAAAAGGGTTGTTAAATGCAGAAAAAGTCTTCCTAGAGGGGTGACCAATGCCCCATGCTTGTCAATGCCTTAAAAGTCATTTGAACAATGGTCTTCATAATATTCTTTAAGCTTTGGTCAGCCTTTGAAGGGGTCAGGCAGTTGGACTAGATGATTGTTGTAGGTCCCTTCCAACTGGAACTGAACCCTTCCCTTCCCTTCCCT
>VZSZ01009242.1:5736-33327 GCA_013398815.1 Ibidorhyncha struthersii
CCTTCCTTTGCAGTTGTTTTTCCACTGTTATAACCAGTTTGAACTACTTTCCTGAGGATGAACATCTGAATGTCACAATCTCAGGGAAGTTGTTTTCTTTGCAGCAGTATTTCTGTCTGCATGCTGTATATTGTTCCTTTTAAAGCAACTTATTCTTTTGCTTATAGCATGCCATTTAGGGAGGCAGCAGACTTGGCAAATTTGCTTAGCAGACATACTTGAGAAGTGCTATATGAGATGGAAGCAGAGACTTCTACTTTGTTAGTCATCGCTGTTTTATGGAATCACATACATTAGCCTGGAGAGGACCTCAGGAAGTTCTCTCGTTCCTTTCTGTGCTCAGGGTAGGATCAAATACATCACCACCCTTTCTGACTGAAGTTTGTCTAACCTGTTTTTGAAGCCCTGCAGTGGTGCAAACTCCAGTCCCCCTGGACAACCTTTGCCTGTACTTTCCTATCTTCAACCACTCCATCTGATCCAAAATACATAGCTGATGACAAGTTACACACAGTTCAGCCTAAACCAGCCAAACTACATTCATTTGCTGCTGTGATCCTTTCAATTTTCTGTAGGAAAGAGAAATGCTAGAAATCTTCATAGAGATTATTTGATAGCATAAATGTTTTGTAATCTAATTTAGGCTAATGATGATTGTTTTCCCTTCAGGACATAGATTTTTGCACTGGGAGAGAAACTACAACATACCGAGAGCTATAACGCTGCAGTAGTAATGTATACACTGCGTTTCTTAAGTGCCTGCAACATGGAAACAAGTTTTCCTAGCTGTGTGCTTATATGTTTAGGCAGTTGGAGTAGATGATCATTGTAGGTGCCTTTCAGCTGAAAATATAATATTCTCTCCTGTCCTGTCCTGTCCTGTCCTGTCCTGTCCTGTCCTGTCCTGTCCTGTCCTCTCCTCTCCTCTCCTCTCTTCTCCTCCCCTCCCCTTGGAAGGAGATGCTATTATGTACCTATTCAGTGTAAGGCTTCCTTGCTTTCCCAAATACACACTCTAGACCGAGGATGTGTGATTTAGTTGGAGCTGAAATTTAGCCCAGGAGTCTGGGGAGTCTGTCTACTGCAGCACGGAAATAATTAGCATCTACATGAAGTTCATATCCAGATGTGGATCTGCAGTGGGGGGAAAGTCTGTGGCTGACTTGAGCTGGGGGTTCTCTTATCTCTAGTTTTACTGCAAATAAATTTTATCTTAAAACAGTACCCTCGCAGATTCCTTCCAGTACTGCTAATCCGCCTCACGTATTACCAAGGAAATAGCAAACAATAACTGCTCCATGGAGATCTGAATTGAAACCGTCACACAAGAAGACGTGAGAACTGCTGAACAGACTGTATTTCCAGTTATCTGAGAACAACTGTACATCTACAAGTAGCTGAAAATTGTGATGCTAGTACGACTGTCACGTCCCTCAGCAGATATATTTTGTACAGACAGACTCTAGTACAGACAGATAGATTAAAGAACAAACAATCCATTTTCTCTCCCTGCATGCAGAAGGAACTATGTGCAGCTTGAAAGTGAGGGGCAATGCTGGAAAAATGATGATTGAACTAGGAGGTCATCTTAAAACAGATGAAAGAAAGCCTATTTCTTATACAATAAGTAGTGAACTTCTGGAACTTATTCCTGCAGGAGGCTATGGGTACAGGTACTACCTGTTAGTTCAAGAAGTGGTTAGATAAATTCATGGACAATAGGTCCATAAAGAGACCCTAAAGGCAGTAAGCAGGGCTGTACTCACTAAACTCCCTATGCTGCATGTCCTATCACCATCGCAGAGACAGGGTATGAGGTGAGGAAGGCCATTGGTTCCACCCCAGTAACACAAGTCTGATATTCTTATGAAACACATCTCCTCCCCATCCCGTCTGCCCTGCCCATGACTCCAGAGCCAAACCTACCTATCACAGGGGTAAGAAGGTTCTTTGGTGGGCTTGCAATAGTCTACGAAACTGGAGCTGCCCTCTGGGGAAATGGCTAGCCAGGGGCATAAAGGATACTAGATCTGGATCTAGGTTAACGGTACTTAGATCTACTAGCATCATTGTCCAACAGCGGTTGTAGAGAAATGTTGGTGATAGCAAAACACAGCCTGGGAACACCTAGATATTCCTCAAAATGTGCTGGGGTTTGCATCTGGATTCCTTGTTCGCTGCTTGAGGAGAGGAGAGGAGAGAGGAGAGGAGAGGAGAGGAGAGGAGAGGAGAGGAGAGACAGACTATTGGACACACAACTTGTCTATATTCGCTTTTACTATGCTTGGTGAGGGTTGGAAATGTGATGTATTTTCCAGAGCTCACAGCATCAAATAATTCTCAGTAGTGCCACAAATAACATTGTTTCAGGTCTGTGAGGGATTTACAGACAAGAGCCAAAGACCCTTGAAATCAATATCAATAATTCTGCTGCTCAAGCTGAAGGCAAATCTCCAACAGCTGTCAGGGGTTGTGTTTTTTTATACCCCCTCTAGCAGCAAGGAGGCAAGACCATCATAATTAGCTGCTAATTGAGAAGCCTGTATCTGAAAAGCACAATTTCAAAGAACAAAGAGCCAGAGAGGCCCATTTCCAGGGCTAATTAAAATTGATTCATAGCTATAAGTAGAAGGGTTCCCATAGTCCTGGGACTGTCTCTTACCCTCTCCTGAAACACTAGTCTAAACACACGCATGGCAGTCAGAGAAGGCTCAGTGTGACTTGTGTGGCTCTTGTGCAATACAGAAATAGCACCGCTCCTTAAAAACGAGTCTGATTTTCTTTTTTTTTTTTTGTTTTTTTTTCAGCCCAGGGCTATGCCTCCCTTCTGCTGCCTCTGGTACCTGCGCTCGGGTATGAAGCCTCCTGCCTTCACTGCCTCTGGGGGGTATCATGGCAGCTGTCCACGCAGGGACTCCAGTACCACGGTCCTCAGCCAGGCTTACCGGGAGCACCCAAGCGGCTTTGCTATCTTGCCTTCCTTCCTTTGGTGAATCTGTGTACTAACTAAGAAAGTGACAATCTCAGCACCTTTTTTACTACTGCAGGAACAGATATTTTAGAGAAAAAAAGGTCAGCAAAACCAGGCCACACTGTCTGTTGCACCCTCCTGAAGATGGCTCAGGCAGGACTAACTTCAGGCACCTCCATGAGCTGCTGGAATCCATATGATTTTCCCTCAGTTGGTCCACAGCAGTTGTTTTTCTACCTGAACTGAGGTTCCACCAGAGCCCCCAGTAGCTCTTTAGATGGTGAAGACACTGTGGTCTCTTAAAGCCTTCAAGAGCTGATTTTATTCATTAAGGCCTGAAGTTAAAAAAAACCCATATCTGTACAGTAAACATCTCAGTAAGAGGTCAACCTACAATATTCATATCTTATCTGAGATCATCATATCTCTCTTATTTGTGTTTAAGCAGCCACCCACCAGTCCCAGCACCTCTCATTGCTTGAGGACTGAGTCAATACAAGGACATTCCAGTGAGAATATGGACCAGATCATTCCCTTACGACAGCCAAAATTTTCAGAATGCCTCCATTTTCATTTGTTCAATAGAAGGGGCTTTTAAAATGAGCTTAATTGTTTTTTTCAGAAGGTGTTGAACACCTATCTTTGGAAGACTGCAATTACTTCAAGTTGTTTCAAGCTAGGGACCCATAAAAGAGCAAGATGATAATTGATTTGGAAAAATGTAGGATAACACATTCTCATTAGTGATAATCTTGTTATAGAGGAGGTGGCCTGCTGAATTCTGCTGTGCTGGCCTCCCTGTGTAAGGACGTCTAACAAACCTTAGAAACTTCACAGTTTAAACGTGGGTGTCGGAAGCCGATGCTCTTAAAGCAGACAAGTGGCTTAATTTGCAGGAAAGGAGTCTGTACTGCTCAGTAGTTGTGAGGTGTCTCATTTATGGCTCCAAATATAGATGCACTTCTACAGCTTCCGTTACCCATAACTGAAAATCTGGTGTGTGATACCTCTGCGAGTGTGTGCTGGGGCACATGTGAACATCACGTTGCTGAGCTCCTTGAGTACCTTTAGATTTCCTGTTGAAGGAAACTGATTTTCTGAAAAAAGACTTTCCAAAGGATTTTCTGCCCACAGGTACCCATCTGGACTATTAAATCGCAAGAACAATCTTTCGATTCTTTTCTGCATGGCTCAAGCACGTCCTCCTTTCTGTGCGGTGTGTCTTGTATGTTACTACACAATTCCCATCTGCTCGTTTTGGTGAGGGACGGTGTTTAATGCTGTCATAAACAAAGCCAACCTGCCTCACCTTGGCTTCACAGCCCACTGCGGAGAGGGGATGGAGCTGCCGCAGTCTGGGCGTGCATTAAGGCTTCAGCTGGAACCGAACACAGCTGTAACCCCTCTGCTCCCCTGCCCCTGCCCCCATGGCCCCAAGCCCTCTTCTGCATAGCAGCTTCAACCTGAGAGCTGGGACTTCACATTTTCATCTGACCCGCAGGACCACACCTACCTCCTCAGACTTCGCCATCACTTAGAGCCATGTTTTGCCAGGAGCCCAGTAAAGGTTTATGGTTAGCTCGAGTCTTCAGGTGCCACGTGCTAGGTAAAAGCAACTTGGCAGACAGAGAGCTGGTTCGCACAGGGTCGCCAAACACAGTAATGCTCCTCACTTATGAGGCAAAATGACACCCTCACCCTCCCCTTCCCACAGCCATCGCTCCTGCCCTGCCACCCCATGCTGGTGCGGGCAGTCTGCAACCCACCGCCTCTGACCTGGCTTGTGCTGCTACAGACCCAGGTGCTCCTCACGACAGGACCCTCCCGTCATTTTCTGGGAGGCTTTCCATCAATTTCCTTTGCCAAACATCTGGATTCTCTGTGCGGTCTTCAGTAATGTTACACTCCTCCAGTCCTGCATGTGAAAGGGGATGAAATGGCTTGACGAGGTCCCAAGTAGTTCACTCTTGCCAAACACCAAAATTTCCTTCCCCTTTACACATCCAATTCCTTCTGCATTGCCTGCACTCCTACCTTCAGCTGCTGCTTGAAACACTGAGAGGCGGTTGCAGTGGGACTCGTGGTTTTCCGTTAGGTCCCAGCAGCTCGTGTTTGCTGGATTTGTTTGTATCTACAGTGGCTTGCATTTCTTGTATTAGGTCAGCAAAGCTGGATAAGGTTCTGTACTAGTCTAATTTTGGAGTCTTTAAAGCTATTTTTACTTAACATCTCACTGACCTAGCCTGTAGGAGAGCAATCGGATGACTACAGAGCCAACTGCTGGTTGGGCGTTGTTCTTCTCCTGACCTTTGGTCTCTTCCTCTTGAAGGCATGAAGCATGGTATCAAATGAACAGTCTTTCCATGGGTTGTAAAAGTTTCTTTAACACCTTTTTTCTTCCTCATTTTGTGCACAAATGAACTGACTGATTGGGGTTAGAAGTGGAACCAGAGATACTGAAATACCATTATGATGGTGCTGGGACTGCTCTGTACCTAAGTGATACCATATGCTGGCCTGCCTCTAGCAGTGTTTACTGTGTGACTACATCAGCTCAGTAGGGATCTGTCTGGAAAAATAGTCAGGGTGGAAAAGAATAGCTGAAGAGAGCCTCTATAAGCAAACTCTGAAAGAGCTGCTAGGGGGCAATGCCAGGACTGTCGTCTTTGATGACTTTGTTTCCAAACCAGCCAACCTGAAGAATTGGTTATGACCAGTAAAGGAAGAAGACTGTTCCAAAATGCACTCAGGAGTCATCTTTGCTCCTCATTACTCAGCCTGCATGCAATTATGATCATCAGTCCTGGGGATGGCGCCCAGCCAGAATGCCAAATACCACTTTGGTGTGACATGGCACGGCAGAGACTGCGACCTGCAACAGCAGAGAAACTGAAAGTTGGCAAGTGGCTCCAGGCTTTGTATCTAAACCCCATCTGTCCTATTAAGAAGTGCCTGTAGATTTCAATGCTTGCATGATCCTGCTTTCTGTAGGACAGTCAGACAAAGTCCTTACACCCATTCTAGAAACCAAAGGTGGCAATGACAAAACTCCCATTGCCAGCTTTGGACATAGGCTTAATGATCAGTCAGCCACACTTTGGTCTGCTGTGAACGGGAGTAAATCCCATGAGGTCCATATAGCGATGCACACGTGGAGCAAGGCTGATACCTCATTTATATCTCATAATTAAAGTAATTATAAAATTTCTAACTTTAAACAGAACTTTTCTTGCACTGTTCCCTAAACATTTTTTTTTTACATCCATCATTTACTCCCTCCAAAATGTCACAGAATCTGAAAGATACCTGATCCAATCCCACAGCTGCCATCCTAACAAACATGTAAATAAAACAAAGATTCTGTGAATAGGGATCTCAATCAGTTGTGGGGAGGATTAAAAATTAGTGAAAGATGATTCTGCCATTGTTCTCTTAATTGATAAAAGACGGACCACAGTTATTCTGAATAATGCTGTTACCACACAAGCCTCAAGCAACTCAACAGAAGATCCTGTGTAATCGAGAAGAACCGCTTCTGGATGTTGAAAACGTTCCTGTGAAGTTATTCCACTCCAAGTGCTTGAAAATAAGGAGCAAAATGAGTGAGGCCGTATCTCTGTTTCCTCTTTTTAATTGAAAAAAATGCTTTCAGATTAATCTGTCTCATTTTTTCCTCTGAAAATTGCCTTTCCTGAGCTGCATCTCTTCTGTGCCTGAGCTCCTCCCCAGCCTTGCCATAGCCCTACGGTGTGCGTTGATGCTACATCGCTCCTCCCTGGTCAGTCACTCCTCCACTCCCAAGCCCAGAAGAGCTGGAGAAAATATAAAAGCAGTTCTGAACTACCCCTCTCCCACAGCAGCTTTCCATCTAACACTTGTTCATCACCTGAACTTGGCATCAGGGACATTCATGTTTATAACAGTGAAGGCGGCCAGGCAAATTGGGCGAGATCACAAAGACCTTAAGATAGCTTTATGAGGTTTATTTAGAAATGTACACCTATATTTACTCTGAACATCAGCTTTTCTGTTGAATATCACTGCATATTTAGAAGGAATTCAAAAGAAAACATGTGAAAGGGAGCAGCACACTTGTACAATGTGTGAGCATCATCCTAATGCAGTGCTCGGATTTTAGAGGACAAAAAGAAGGTGCCTGGCAACTCAAAACAGTCATCTGTAAATTCAGCATGGATTTAAACATGGGATTTAAAAGCAGCTCATCTCTGTGGGCTATCTGAGCAAATCTTAACAGGGATCTTGCTAACTTGGCCTTTCAGGACCTCCCGAGACAAACCAACTGCTGACCCCAAATCTCATGGGATTGTGGTTGGATGAGGTATTCAACACACCCTGTATAGGGCTGGTCCCATACAAGTTTTGACCAAATGCCACCATGCCAGCCTCTGGGGGAATGTGAAGGGTGAAGACCAGTCCATCCCTTTGAAGCTGAAGGGGTGGCTATTCGTTTAGAGCTGTAGCAGCATCTGTCTGGTTGGTGGGCATTGGCCTCAGGTGGGGGAGAAGGAGAAACCATCTCCTCGATGAAACTGGAGCAACAAAGAGGGAGAGCCAGCAAAGGACTTAGTAGGTTGTACCTCTCTGTATACAATAGCATAGCAAGTCAGACACTGCACTGAGTGAGCTCCCATGAAGCATGTCTCATCTCCAGCTCCACCATGTAAATATCTATGTCCACCCAGGGCCGGCCTAGACACCAAATTTGCCTTTAATACCATTGTGCAGACCCAAGACCATGTCACACCCAGTACTTTTGGGCAAAGGCTCAGGGGTAGCTTTAGGCCCATGCGTGTCAGAGGAAAAATGGCCGTGTTTGGACATAAACTACTCTCCTTTTCTCCCTCCCAAAAAGCAAGTGTGTAAGCAAACCAGCTGAAGGCAAAGGCTGAGGATTTCCTTGCGCTCTTGTAGCTAGGACCTCCTGTCCTTCCCTTCATGTCATACAGGGAAAAAAATAAGTGCTCTGCTTCTGGTTGTTTGGCAGCTGCTCACAAGCCTGCAGGAGAAGTGAAGAGTGATGTGCTGGGGAAATCTGACTCCTAGTGTGAGACGGACCTGCAAGAAAAAAAGAACTGCTGAATATGTACAGAGGAGCTAAATGGTCACCAATGGTCCCCTAAAACCCCAAGGAAAGCATTTGACATGGTTTAAGTGGACTGCATGAGTAGTTGGGTGAAATTAAGAAAGGGAAGCTATAGGCCTTGAAATCAGGGAGCTTTTTTTAAGAGTGGAATTTATACTTTCTCATAGCACCCCAGGAGAAGAGCAAAAGCTGTGTGACCTCGAAATTTTAAAACGGGACAAGACAGAGCTCTAGCGGATGAAACACCATCAATAAATGAAACAGAGTCAATAACCCTTCTTGGGGATGGGGTGAACTGCTGGCCTCATGTCACGTGTCTTTTCCATTCCCCACTTCTGTGATGCTAAAAAAAAAGCCTGACCCAATCCGGGGATTAGATGGAGAATGCACTTCAACAAAGGGAAACGCATGGCCTTTCTACTCACCCTCCAGCGGCATTCAGGACCAAGAGAGGGGTTGGCCTGAATAGTCAGAATTACATTCCTGGCTGTGTCTAGCAAATGCTATGTGGGTTAAGAGGAAAAATATCTGTACCCTCGCACTAGAATATTTTCTCTGTGTTCTCCTGTAAGCCAGATGTCGAATGGAGGCAGCGATGGCCACTGAAGCCATTCCTGCTGAAGGGAATGTCTGAGATGTTATTTATTCCTGTGTCTGTGTGAGAATGGGCTAGTCCCAAGTGCAGCTCAGCAATTAGGATATTAATAGCCCTATTACTCTAAGCCATCTAGTTTGCTTTAAAATTCATGGTGCAGTTAGCCGAGGTTTGTTCATAACAGGAGAAGTACAGAGATGCAGGAAGACTGAGTCGGAACAGAGCTTTGAAATGCATCAAGCAACCATTTAATTAAAGAAGGGAGCTCTAATATTGTGTTGCAAATGATTACTTATTTATATACTCCTCAAATCGTGCTATTTTTAAACCAGATTTTGAAGAGAAGACAATTTGTGTTTTTACATGCAGACAGTCTTAAAGTTAAATGAGCTGCCAGCACAGCACTGCCCTAGAGGAGTAGGAAAAGAAAAATGTCAGTGTCAGTCTTTCTGGTTCTTTTGTTGCCTCATGGCACCACGAGTAACAGAGATCAAAATAGGCACCTCAACTTAACGGGGGCTTGCCAGCTTCTTCCCACAGTCCTCCTGCAGCAGATCATGAGCTGGCACTGTTAGGACATGGGTTTGGAGGTGCCTGGAAGCAGGTGCTGTAAGCCTGGGGAGATAGTCAGGAATAAATGGGGGCATTTGGGGGAGTTTTGTGCCTCCTGGTGAGAAAGAAGAGTTTTGAACTTCTGAATTATGGACTTCTATAGGGTGAAGTGCAGGCAGGACTTTCATTTTGCAGGGCTGAAATTAAATTGAAGGCAAGCCCTGCATTTAAACGATGAGCTTCATCCTTCATTCTTCTAGTATTTGCTGAATGCATTGGTGGGAAGTGTGAAGTTAAGCAGGGCACCATTTTATGCCCATTTTTCACTGGTCTGAATAACTACGCAAGTTGCAAGGAAACAAAATGTTGGCTCCAACAGATGTTTGAAAACTTCAGTTTTTCTTAGGAGTGGAGCTGAGAAAGGCCTGTGTGGGAAGAATGAATGTTTGCTGAGTTCCCAAATAAATCTGAGCCCAGCTTGAGAGACTCAAAGTCCAATGTCTTCTTCCAGTTCTTTCCCTAACAAAGGGCTGGACCCAAGTGCACTGAAGTCAAAGAGAGAGACTCTCATTGACATCAAAGGACATTGAATTGGACCCGATGAAGGACAGTCTCGGCCAGGGACCAGCAGAAATAATAGCATGTGATGTACGTGATCCACTGCCACTAACCAACCGCTCGGATTCCAGGCATTAAATACTGCAAACAGTGAACTTGCAAACAATTCATGAAAATGTGCCAAAAAAATTCAAAGAAAAATATGTAACGAAACTGCAATGTGTTTGTGGGTATTCTGTGAGCTGAAAAATATGTTATATTTGTGGAATAAATTAGTCCCTGAGAAGTGTTCTCTCAGCTCAGACTTTTGTGCAGTCAAATCAGCTAATCGAACTAAAGCTTCTTTTCTCTTGCCAAAGGAAGCGGGCAAGTACAGAGACATGGATGAAACGAATTTGGTTTTGCTTTTAAAGTATGAGTTGCCAATTATATCTCATTTCAATAGTCATCATTTGGATGATCATTTTTGCTGCTATCTAAATGCTTCGGTTTATTCTCTCACAAATATTGACAAGCTTTGGTCTGGTGTTTATCCGTATCAGAAACTGCAAAGCTCATCCAGTCTCTTATCTCCTTCTGATTAGATTACCGTAATGCCCTGCCGCAAGGTTTGCCAGGCTGCTTCCTCTGGCAGGGAATGCCACCGCTGTGAGAGCATTCTGTGCGGGAGGAAATCCAGTGCATTTTATTCCAGCTGCATCATGTCTTTCGCTGGCTATAAACAAAGAGGATTAACTAAAAAAGGGAATATCAGCATCTGGCATCCAGATCAATTAGAAAACGAGGTAACACCAAGAGCAGGCATCTCTCTAATGTGGTGAGCCATAGCTGTGCAGAGGCATTATGGTAAAGGAATAAGGGTCAGGCTCAAACCTTTGGCTCATGTTTGGTCCTCTCTAGACAAACGTGTTAGGGGTGCTTGGGGATTGGTCTGTGCCTCCTTTATGGGCTCTCTCAGGGACCCATTTAACTCTTCCCTGGGAAGATCTGCAGTTGGTGACAAGGAGTGGAGTGGAGGTGGGACGGTCCATGACTACAACACATGATGGTGGCTTCTGATGGCAGTTGAGAAGAGCCCATCAGGAGCTCTGTGGGTACCTGTGGTTATCTGCACACAGGCAGCCCGCACTTCCAATAAGCCATGCAGAATCAGAGGCACAGGAACGAAGGCATTTGGGGGTACAAACAAGCCAGGTCCAGAAAGAGCCCCGAAGGTTTTTCAGGTAAGGGATCAGACCCTTAGAAACAGGGAGCATGAAGAAAGATAGGACTGTAGGATAAACTTCTCGTTTGCCTGTACATGTTGTCAGCCACTGCAGCTGCTCCGCTGCAGGTTTGGGTATGAGTGTTACAGATGTATTCATTAAAAACTGGATTTTAGTTCGGTTTCTAAGGTGGGATAGCAACAAGAGCCACATTGCACCCGGGGCTGTCCCACTGCCGACCGAGTTGCTGAAAGATCCAGCTCTCCTTACAGATGGGTGGTTATAAATACATATGGTCATAAATGCTCTCAGATGTCAACCAATTCTCAATCCCAACAAGCAAGTACCTCTTTCTATCTGAGCATCACAAAGAGCTCTACAAACCTTCATAGACACAATCTCATAAAGACTATTTTACATCAGGGCAGTGGAACACACTGGATGACTTCTTCAAGGTCACACACAAACCCACCACAGCATAGACTGCAGGTCGCTTAAATCCCCAAAGATAACACATCTCCTTGCTTCCCCAGTGAGTCCCTGTCACTGAGCATCAGTCTTTGGCCCTCTTTGCCTTTCAGCTGTTCAACCAACTGCTGCTGCTCTCTGCACGACTGAAATCCTGTTTGATATGGTTCTCTTGCTGCTGGTGTTATTTATAACTGCTCTTACCTTCGACCAGATTGTGTTTTTTTTTTTAAAGCAGGTTCAGCCCATGATTTTGCTTCAAGTGCTGTGAGTGTCTTCTGTGCAGCAGGTGCTGCTCAAAATTAATTATTTGCCTTGAAATCATACTCTCATCTAGAGATTTTCAGGTGCATTAGTTGTTTCATTAGGGCTCTCACTTCCTACATCCTTTTGGCGAGCACCACATTTTACTTCTTTCACAGCCAGTGTTTCTTCACTCTTTGCTCCCCATAATACAAAGTATTTTCTGATTGCCAAGCGTCGCACACCAATACCTCCCCTTTTTGTCTGTCACAGACAAAAGGCTACTGAGTGCAACTCTGAGGCTCATTAAAGTTCATAGCATCACTTGTTTAAATGATTTGGGTTTTTTTAAGTTACCATGTCAAATGTGCTTAGCGTGCGGTGCTGGCTTGCTGCGGCGGTGGGTGTCTGCAAGCTCTGCCATGCTGATGGCGGGCGGAAAGTGCCTGGAGAGGCCTCTGGAAGGAAATCCCTCGGCCTGCCTGCAGTGCTGGGGGTTTTCACATCTCCATCAAGCCTGGGGGATGGCCTCCACTCCACAAGTCAATCACCTTTTTCCCACTTCTCTGGAGATGCCGTGGAGAAATGGGAGGAGAGCAGGCCAGTCTGGGCTGTGACCCACCAAGGACCCTTCTGCACAAGGCAGAAACACTGCAGCAAGCACTTGGCGTGAGACCTTGACTTGGCAACATTACAGGAGCAGATTTACTGCTGGGGATTAAGTGAGCTTTTGCCATTCCTCTCCATTAACACCATCCATCACATGGGTGGTGTCACAAGATGACATGGGGAAGCTCTGCAGCTGCCCCCCCTTTGCAGCCGTATCCAGCTTTGACATCCTGCTCGTGTACTTCTCCAGGAGCCACGCTGGCCACTCAGTCATGAATTCAAGTTCTTCAGTCCAGTCTGACTGAGGAAGGCATAAACACAGATAGGAAAAAATGCATATTGTCTCACAACAGCTCTAAACATGACAAAGGTTGGATTAGTCTGCAAGGACTGTCCTACAAATCATGGTCTGCTGCTTTTCAGTTAATGCATTGTATCATGTTGTCTCAACTTCTCTCCCTCAGGATCCTGAACTTCCAGTGCAGTGGGAAATGCTTTTGGTCTTGCACTGGTGACAAGATCTGCCTTGTAAGCTTGCTTCCAGCTCCTGGGAACTACCCCAGTTATTCTTCAAAAGGCACATCATAGTAGATTTGGTGGTCTCCAAGTCTTGTCTTTGCTCTGCTCTGGGGTTTGCGCTACAAGCAAAGGGGAAAGGTGGGATAATTTTACATAACTATACAACTTAAAATCAGACCTAACGAGGTGAGGAATACTGTACATAAGAATGTCATAAACTAGTGTCTCTGTCCCTTTTTTTGCTTCTGCTGTTCAGGAGTTATTTGGTTTCTTGGGTCCTGAGCTTATGCATGTACCTAACATTGCCTGGGCTTCTCCATCCTGTAGCACACCAGGGCGATGATTCCTTATGAGTCCCTTTGGCTCTACTTACAGAGAGATACAAAGCAACAATAATTTTTCCCTTGTGCCTTCATGGTGCAAAGGAAATGCTGCTTGCCGCTTCTACTTGGAATCCATTAAACTGACTTTTATTGATGAACAAACCTTTTACTGATGATATGTAGTATTCACTTGCCTTTTACCATTTGGGTCCTTAAAGCCCAGGAAAAAGTCCGTTTCCCAGAGCACCAAACTGGTGTACCTAAACAGGATGGTGGGAGTTAGCCATGGAGGTGAGCAGGACTTGTTTGTTTGTTTTCATTTCATTTTTCAGAGATTTGGTTGGTTCTTGTTTATTTGTTTGTTTACTAGTCTGCTGCTTTTTCTGCTCTACTCTCCACTTGCAAAAGCTTTGCTATACTTCTCCTTGCGGTCACTACTCTGAGTGGCCACTGCTGTGTTGTCAGCTTCTGCCCATGGCTGAGGTGGCTTCCAAGGGTTTCCCTGAGGCTTTCTTTTGCCTTTAGCAAGGATAAAGCTGGGCAGAAAACTGTGTTCAGTGGCTTCAAGGAGCTGACATGCAATCCCCTCATTGCAAGTGAAGTTTTCTTGGTTTTCCTTTGCTGAGAGAGGGTATCCTCCATTCTCAGACACTGCCCGCTGCCAAAGGTAGATTATCTAATTCAGCAGTGCTTTACCATTTTCTTCCTGCCTTTGCTTTGCTTTACCTGAGGGAAAAGGGCTCGTTAGCTTTGTAAGAGCTCAAACAAGACAGTTCTTACTTGCTGGGAGCAGGTTAGAAGCTATTTGGTGAGCAAAGCTCTAGCCCTTTCCTTGAATACTGCTGCGGCTCACGCAGGTGGGCTCCCTCACCTGTGCTGGCATTTTTGGCTTATCATGGAATTGCAAAAAAAAGAGAAAGAATTCGGTCCCAGTGACAGAAAGCAGCAAATATTGCATGTCAAAGCCCATCTCTGCCCCTAATGCTGTTGTTTTGGAGTACAGCCAGCTCTTCCCCCGCAACCAACCCTTCTTCCTGAGCTGTCATCTGCGTAGGTGAGCTTGTAACCGAGAGGTCTGCGACCCCTCTCAGCAGCAGCAATTTTACAGGGCTGTAATTGTGCTGATGAGGAATGACTTCTGGTTTCTAGCTCTGCGAACGGAGAATCTAGTTGACAGTAGGCACGGGAGTTACTCTTCTTTTTTCGAAAGAAATGTCTGTCAGAAGAAATTGGTTTGAGTTCTGGGAAGGATTTTTGTAGGTTTTTTTATTAAGTGCAGAGGCTTGTGGAATTTTTTTTTGTCACTACAGGCCACAAAGTTTCATTTTCTTCATGTTACGGAAGCAAGTAAGAAAACCAAAGGTGTCAGCCACTCTGCAAACACTGCCACTAATGGCACACATGCGAACAAGCTGCTTTGGTGGAAGGTGAGCACAGGCAAACAAGAGGAAGAGAAAAAAATTAAATGAATGAGATGATGCCAGCACAAAACCAAAATCTGAGAAGGAGAGCTTCTTCCTTTTTGTTAGGGTTTGGTGCTAAGGATCTCCTCATTATGTGCTGAGGTAACCACACCGTAGAACCATAGGATGGTTTAGGTTGGAAGGGACCCCAAAGATCATTTAGTTCCAACCCCCCTGCCATGCACAGGGACACCTTCCACTGCACCAGTTTACTCAAAACTCCATCCAGCCTGGTCTTGAACACTTCTAGTAACGGGGGAATACCATATGAAGTATATTCCTTGTATATACATTATGTATGTATAAAAAGTATATACCATTGAATTTTGCATGGATTTCTTCTAATAACATTCCTGTTTCATGGTTTTATAGTGTTTTAATGGTGGGAAGCTGAGGTTAATGAGACTAAGGCTCAAACTTACTCAGGTCATATCAGAAGTTAGAGAGGAGGGATTTCCTGTGCCTGAGGCTAGTTTAATTATCTTTCCTCTCTGTGGCAGAGCTCCTAATTTCAGAAATACAGACAGAGAGTTTTCACTTGGGTTTTTGTATAGGAAAACTCTTAAGCCAATGGTGAGTCCTCTGGGAGATGTTGAACCCAACGCAAGCTCCTACATTAGTGTCTTTGGAGGAGAGAGAGGCCAGAGGGCCAAATAGCAGGTAGAGCTTTAGGAAGCCTCAGGTGTAGTCTCAGGCTCTGCCACAAGCTTGTCCTGAGCTTTTGGACAAACCTTTTCACTTTTTGGTTTAGTGTTTTTCATCTGCTGAAACACGTAAGGCAGCTTACCTGTTTTACTGGAGTGTTGGGAAAATTGATCCATTCCTATTTTAAGTGTGCTTGAAACAGTTGATGTTAAGCTTTGTTAAAAAGCTATCATCAAAGATGAAAACTTGAGACAGAAATCACATAAAGTGTAGCCACCCATTTGTATTATTATTGATTTCATTTTGCATTTCTAGCGTGATTCATTCTAGAAGGTCTTGGAACAGAAACAACAAACCTTTACGTGGTTCTGACCCAGGAGATGATAGACCAGAGATCCTGTATCTGGCTGCACAATGCAGTTATATATATAGATTCGCAATATTACCTCCCCCTGTACCTTTGCCTGGCTTACGTCTTTAGACCATCAGTGTTACGACCGAATCGTTACTGTTATTGCCTTGGCATAGAGCCAATTGCCTGCCATCATCCTGTCAGGCACTTATACCTAGTTCTCCTAATGTAATTTATATTAAGCTAATTTATATTACACAATGAGTGCCTGATGGAGAAGGTACCCACAGGAGGCTTACGTGCTGTCTTGCCTCAATGGTATTTAGCTGATCTACTGACAAGTATTACCTCTCCCCACAGGCTTTGCTTCATTTATGTCCTTAGACCATCAAAGCTGCAACAACACAGTTACTCCAAGAACAACCCCTGTTTTTCAGGAATTACTTTGCTGTCCTCTCTGTGGGAATAAGTACCTTTCACCTGGCCCACCAGGAGCCCTGGGCCATGCACTTTGATTTCCTCATTTGGTCTCAGATCAATCCCAGTCCAACTATGTCTGCATTTCTATTTACTTTAGTTCTAGTTGTGTTTGCTTCTCCTTCTCTACTGAAGTTTTCTCCAGGAAACCTGCAATTTCCTCAGCTTCTGGAAGTGTCGTCCTTTCACCATCTGCCAGCAACGGACCCAACCCCAATTAGGATTTTTGCCTACGTGAGTTAGTTGCCATTTACATCAGTGAAATTACACTGGTGGAAAACTAACCTGATGACAGCTCCACCAAATCCTGTTATGTTTCTGTTGCTGTAATTCAGCTTCCTCACCTATTTTTCATATATTTTTTTGTCCTTTAGATCTGTGTAGTGCTCTGCTTGCTGGGTGCTTTGGAAGTAGTAGGAAAGGGGCTAGCAGACAACCCAAAAGTAGAGGTAAGCAGCTTCAAGTCACCTGAAGGAGTTGGGAGGGAGTATATAACATGGCCATTACTTTTACTTGAGAGAGGAACAGGGATAGGTGTTGATATCTGGTGACTGATATGGAAGGGCAGAGGAGGCATTCTCCTCTGCCTCTCTTTCTCCTTTTGTTCCCCATTAAACCTATGCCAGGCTATGACATAAACTTGCATTCACAGACACATTTCTGCCAGGTAAACTTACGAAATCCCTTATAGAGCAAACGTGATGAATCATTGTTCCCTCGTTACTGTTGTTTAGGAGCTGACCGACCTCCTCTTCTTCTGCCTTGCCCCTCTGCAGAGGGGTCAGTTAAAACGCCGGCTGAAAGGCGCTGCCCATCAAACCGGCTGTAAGAAGTCTCATGGCCAAAGACATCTGGATGTGATGCCCTCACCTTCTGCAGGCTGCAGCCTGGGTTCAGCCAGCCCAGGGAGAAGGTTCAGCCATTTCTTTCTCTTTTGACCTATTTTGTGAGTGACATTTTATGCTTCCCCTTATTGTTCTCTACCAAGCCAGTAGCATGACGGCCTCGGGGCAGTGGGCTCTCAGATCCCGCCGGCAAGCACAAGCCCACCAGCCCACCAGCCTGATCCCATGGCACTTCATTGATTTCTATAGTTGTCAGATTAAATCCTCCCGTTTTCAAATCCTCTTTCCAGAAGGCAGCTCACTCTGCACAGCAGGGGTAAAGAATACCCTACAAAGTCCAGGGCAGCACTTAAGCCAGAGATGTACCCTTTATTTTTTTTCAGTGGGTTTGATTTTTTGCTCTGTAGAGTTTTCCAGGCTTTGGCTCCCAACCTTACTAACGTAATTATGCGAACTTTGAAAAAACAATTCATTTTTCACCACTTCTCCAGCACTGCCAGCTTTTTGTGGCTTTATAGAAAATCTTGCGCTATTTGGTGTTTTGCCTAAAGTTACATGCAATTAATCAAAGAAGCTCAGCCTCCACCGAAAAATAAATCCCCAGCTCCATCCCTGAGTCCGAAGTTTTGAACTGGCTGCAATGCGCACGCGGTGCCCTGTCTGCATCTCTCACCGGCTCCATCCCTGCAAGGTGTAGCTCACCAACACCATCCAAGCTGTGGGCACAGCCTCAGCCGTGGTACTACACAACAATTTTCATTGTCGTTGTCTCCAGGGCTCCTGTGAATTAACACAATGAGACATTTACCAGCACAATGCGACATTTACTGGAGGGGCCCGTGGGGTGTTAGTCGTCCCCCCTTCCACGCACGTTAGCTCCAGCTGGCATGGCACGTGCTCCGGTATCACAAAACACGGTCTTGTAGCTGCACATCCCCCCATTCGGGTCAGGGCCATCTCTGCCCTTGCTCACCCCGCTAAGGATAAAAAAAACAAAAAAGAAAAAAAAAAGAAGAAAAAAAGTTCAGAAATGAAAGATTAAGCCTCTAAAAAGGAAGTAATGAAAGTATTTCAAGGAAATGATTTTATCACTCTGAAATTTTATCCATCCTTTAAAAAATAAACAACCTCAGTAACTACTTTTTCAGGCTACGTTTTGCTGGCAGTTTTTATCTGCAGAAAGCATTAGCTTATCCGTGGATGGAACGTGCTGCACACACCCTGTTCCCATGCAGATTCATGTGGCGGGGAGCTGCGTTTCCAGCTCAGCACTAGGACATTTTTCTGTAGCTAAATCAGATGACTGCAAAGACCATTAGAGCAGTTTATCGTTGGAATCTGCAGGAACGTACTGTACCCAAAAGGAAAATGTTCATTGATAGGGGAAGCACAAGATCTGTGGTCCTTATATTTATGCAGATGATCCTCTCCAGAGATCTGTGGTAAGTGAGCAGGTCCACAATGATGGCTTTTGGCTGCAGCACTTTAATAATCCACTGAAATCCAGCTGTTCCCGCTCCCAAGTCCACCTGGCTGCAGCCCTGACTGGCACATCAGCATGAATGATTTTGTTTCTCACCGGGGTCATGCACAACACCGACATCCAAAAGGCTCTTTGAAATTAAAGTGCTGCTTTTTCTGGGTGGTTTGTGTTGCTGCTCTGTTGACCCCTAGCAGAAGTTTGCACCTTACAGCTCACCGGTGGTGGAGACACCAGACACACGGAGATGACTGACTTTTGGAGCGAGATGCCACCGTCGCCAGCGCAGGTTGGCAGTATGCAGGTCAGTCACATCCTCCAAAAATGTCCAGTCAAAACCTGGTCCAAGGAAGGACCCCTTGACATAAATACCTGGGTAAAAAGAAAACCTTCTCCTCCCACCGCCATGTTTCTGCTCAATATGGAACCTGGTGCAAGAGCTGCACGTTTCCCAGCATGAAATCAAACTCGTTCACGTGCTCTTGGAAGGCTCCACAAAAAAAAAAAAAAATCACCTGGGGGTATTTACATTATAATTTCTTGACGGGTTTTGCATAAATCAAAAATAATTGGGAACCAAAAGAGGTTCTCCTCAAGGTTTTGAGAGCTGTGTCACTGACAGGCAGAACAGACGGTGCAAAAATGTGTAAGCTTTGCTGCTCGTTCCCTGCTTTGCCAGGAGAAAGCCACCCTCCTCCCATAAACACTCCATACCCACAAAACCGTGTCCTCACTGGAGAAGCATCTTAAGGTTGGAGGGACTGTAAACTTATGGTGACCCCAGGGCGGCTTTTTGGTGGAGAATATGATCCCTGTTGACCTTGAGGAAACTGTAGCTGTTTCTCACCTCTGATGGTTTATCGAGGAGTGTAAAGAAACATCCAGCTGGGTTATGCCTCTCTGCATTCAGAAAATGATGCTGTCACCCCTGACTCCCCGCAGATCAAGATCTGGTTGTGCTGTACCCATTTGTAGCAAGACCCAGCTCCTTCCCCATAAAACTTACCCCTCCGACGGGTTGCGAGTAAGGAAATGTTGTTCCAGTTTTCTTGATAAAGACCCAGAGGAAGTGGAGAAAAAAGTGGGTTTTTTACACAAGGCCATAAAGGACAACTGTTTCAAATCTGGGAAACAAGCCTGAATCTCTTGACTCTTAGTGCTCTCTCCTTTTTGGCAGTAACCTAACACACTTTTTCAGCCTGAGGGAGCTGGGGCTGCCTATCTCCAGGGCAGAGGACAGCCAGGCTGACGCAGAAGGAAGTTTTGGTGGCTGCCTCTTGGAAAAGCTCATCAGGCTTTTTTGATATGACTTAATGCAGCTGGCTGCAGCACGGAAACTGCAATGACTTTAGGCCTGCAGTTTTGGGAGGGGAAATGGCCTGGACTAGTTTTTGGTAAAATTTTTACCCAAAAAGCTGTGCACCCAAAACCTGCATTATTTCCAGTGCAGGTTGTCTGGGCCTGATGTGAGTTCACCTGTGCAGCTCACTCCAGAAAAAAAAAGGTTATGAGAGGTGAAAATGAGAATTTAAAGAGCCAGGCACAGAGAAGTGTTATTTGCCTACTGTCAGGTAGCAATAAAGGGAGCCAGAATACAGAGGGCAGAGGCCTTCTGCAGTGTCAGGTCCCAGAAGAATGACTAGATATATCCTATTCCCACCGTATATTGTAAAATTGCAACAGGCAGCTTCAGGGCAAGAATGAAGGCTGTTGTGTGAACATGGTCGGAAGACAAATTGCTGAAGGGCTAGGTGGATGTTTGGAGCAGAAACCAGGATTTACTGGCAGGAGACAGTCCCTGCATGTGTTTTATCTTCCAACAGTCTATTTATATAGGGAAAGGCTTAGCTGAGCTCAACCTGGTGTTGGAAGCCTACGAGATGAAGAGCTGCCCATCCAGGAGCGCCCCAGAGAGATGGAATCCTATGGAAATGCATGTAATGGCGATGATACATTTTCTTATATCTCTGTGTGTGTAAAGAAACCGCAGCCAAGCCGTAATGCAGAGGAAGATGCAGCAGCCCGAGGAAGCCTGGGTGAATGGGTGGCACGCAGGTTTCCCTGCTCACCTGACCCCACGGCAAAGGTGCGGGGCTGAGAAGAGGGATGAGGCAGTGCCTGGGGGAACTTTGGGTGCTGGAGAGCACTGAGGGTCGGGGGTCACCTCAGGTGAGGGAGAGGAGGGTTTTCAGTGTTTATCGCTGTGCTTTGGGGAAGGAGGAGCAGGTCGTTGTGTATGATCATCAGAAAAGCAGCTTTCCTCCCCTTGCTTGGTTGCCAGCTTTAATGGGAAACCAGTGCTGGATGCTAATAAACGTTTCATGTTTATGAATCGGCTTTTCTGGCTGCTCTAAACTTCCTTCTAAGCCTGGTGATGGCTGGTCGTCCACCCTTCAAGCTGTCTCCGTGAGGGGTCAGGGACACCCCTAAATTTCTCTCCTGCCTGCCCAACACCTACATTTGCTTTGCAGCTGCAGCTCAGAGCAACAGCACACATGTCTCCGGAGTCACCGGCTGCTCGACGTGGCACATCCCAGGGAAAGCACTGCTCTTGCTGGGGAGATGGTGAGGCGCTGCTGGAGCATCAGCTTGCACCCCTGGGAATCCCAGCTCAGCAAGACTTCACCCCTAGGACCTGGGTTTGCTCAGAGGGACACTTTTCTGGTGGATCAGCAGCCCCTCACCACAACGGGGGCTCCACTTTTCTTGTGCTGCAGATCACAGTGCTCGAAGCACTGAAACATATCTATTTGTGTATGTATGTATGTATGCATGAACTTATAAGAAGTCAAACAAAGCATTATAAATGTGCAGTGAAGAAATAACAATCTGGCTTCTTCGATTAAACAGCTTGATTTACTGGGCTAAACAATAGGCTTATTACTCTGTGCTACGTAATTGTTATTGGAGGACACATCTGGTCTCTGAGTAGAAATGCACTTTTGTGATGCCAAAGCGTTCCAAAATGTGAGGGAGAAGCAACTGTCAGACTGGATCTATATATTAAAAAATCAGCCAGAAAGGTCAAATAAATTTTGAATGATATATTCTTAAAAAGGTTGTGGGAGAGCACGGCTCTTTAGTATTGTTTTGGCCAACCTATGACATTTATAGCTCTTCTCCTGCCTGGCCACTGGAGGTTTCTCCAGTTTTGTTGAGCACCAGCAGCCGCTGTGACATGGTGCCAAAAGAATTTACTCTTTTTTCCTAAGTTCAGATGTGGAGTTGCAGCCACTTGAGATGCAGGCCACGGTGGAGATCGCATGGAAAAAATAATGAATTCATCTAAGTACATGGATAAATGCATGGAGCAGAAAGTCGGTCTCCAGCCTGGATGAACCTGGAGGGAAGCATAGCTCCTCCTCTTCAACCCTTACTGCTGAATGTGAAGCCAAGGACTCAGAAATGTTGTCTCATGGCTGTCAGGACTTGTCACCATCAGAAACCGGGGGAAAAAAACCCAAACAAACTTACAACAAAGTTAAGGAGATTAGAGGGACTGAGCAGTGAGGTCTCACTTGCATCTCTTTCCGTTTTTTAATGAGGCATAAAAAGGACCTACAAAAGTAGGCTTTTTTTTTTTTCCTGCTTGTTTTGCTACATTAGAAATTTAGTTTGCCCTCGTTTTCCCAGGAAGACTCAACTGATGAAGGACTTGCAGTGGCACAGGAGCACTGCAACCACCAGCAACCTCCCTCCAATGGCTGCCGACAGCCACAGCCCTTGGCTTGCTGCCCTCCCGGTCATCCTCACGCACAGACAATGCCAAAGGACCACATTTTCAAAGGTGACTAGCAATTTCCACCACTCGGCCTGCAACATCCTAAAAAAAGGTGAGGTTTCTGAAAGCAACGAGCATGTATGCTATGGAAGAAGCCAGATTGTCTGGAGGTTCTCCAACAAGGCAGCCAGAAATGAAGGCTTTCCACACAAATAACCTAAATAAAGTTCAGACTGGGTACAGCATTCACCTTTCCCTTTGGAAGAATTTACTCATAACGCATTGCTAGCCTCGGAGAAACACTGGACCTCCTAGAGCTGTAGGGCTATGTACGTGCAAGCAGCGTTTAAGGGAAGAAATTGATTAATGGAAATTGGGAGAAGAGGTTTTTGTCATCTTTAAAGATACACACTCATGCATCCAGATATCTCACCCAGCAGATGACCACATCACAGAAGAAGAAGAAGAAAGCACCTGTTAAAACTGGTTTTCTCTTACATGAACTGGGGTTTTCAAGCTGCCACACTTGTGTCTGTGTGCTACTAAGCGGTACTGTCACATCCAGGCGTGCAAGAAAGCATGAGTCATGTCCCTCTGAAATTAGGAAATGAGCTTTAAAAAGTACCCATTTTCTAGAAAAAAAAATGTTGATATATTCTATTTTTCTCTCTGTATATATGGGAGTCAGAGCTTTGGAAAAAAATTTTAAATTTTTACAAAAAATCAAATGTAATATTTCTATGTAATCCTGCAATTCCAGACGATGATGCCTTATGGGATCCATCATGCTGCAGTACTTGCACTTAATTTGTGAGTCTTAGAGTCTGGAAACTGGATACATGATTGTTTTACAAAAAAAGCAAACAAATCACAAAGATCCTCAGCTTTTCTTTACAGCAACAAAGAACTTAATAAAGAAAAGATGTTAATACTAAAACTGCTTTATTTTTGTTTTGCTCTGCTTCTTACAGCAGTCTCCATAACCTTCTGGTTTCCTCTGTTGGAATTAAAAAACATAACGGGCACTTTTTTTTTTTTTCATTCTTCCTGAAGTCTTGCTTTTCTATGTAAGAACATTAACAAAAAAAAAAAAACCAACAAAAAAAATAGTTCCAGAAGAAAACCTGGGTTCCTTGTTTCACAAGGTCTGGCCCTGTTACGGGCTCTGCCTACCAGATCAGCAGCTCTTGGTGCTGGAGATGGCATCTCATGGGGAAGGTGCTGTCGCCCTGACTTCTCCAGTGTCAGGGTCTGCCCGTGACAGCAGCGGTTGTCACATCCCCCACCCGAGGTGGCTGGGGACACCAGCTGCTGGAGGCTGTCTGGTGAGGCTCCTGGGGGCAGTGGCCCAGAGCAGAGGTGCTGGGAGGTTTTCATGGGGATGCTTCGTTCTCACAAAGACAGGCTGAGAGAGTTGGCGTTGTTCAGCCTGGAGAAGAGAAAACTCTGGGAAGATCTCATAGCAGCCTTCCAGTACCTAAAGGAGGCCTACAAGAAACCTTGAGAGGGACTTTTTACAAGGGCATGTAATGATAGGACAAGGCATAATGGTTTTAAACTGAAAGAGGATAGGTTTAGATCAGGTATAAGGAAAAAATTCTTTACTGTGAGGGTGGTGAGACATTGCAACGGGTTGCCCAGAGAAGTTGCAGATTCCTCATCCCTGGAGGTGTTCAAGGCCAGGCTGGACGGGGCTTTGAGCAACCTGGTCTAGTGGGAGGTGTCCCTGCCCATGGCAGGGGGGTAGAATTAGATGATCTTTAAGGTCCCTTCCAACCCAAACCATTCTATGATTCTGTGAAAGGTGCTACACACAGGAGATGAAGTTTCTATCTCCAGATTAGCAAATGGGCCTTTCTGGGCATTTTCTTCGGCAGGTGCATCAGTTCAGGAAAACTGATACGTGCCTGCCTGTCATCTCTTTCTAGCAGATGGTTGATATTAAGGAAAAGCATGATTGTTTTAGCTTCCAGTGTGTTAGGGCTTATCAGTCATTACCTTTGCAATTCTAAATGTGTATTTTCAGCTATGGCAAAAATTTGGATGGAGAAACACATTGAGATACTTTAAAATATGCAAAATAAAGGAAAAGTAAACATTGAACCCTTTCTGAGGCTAACAGGGTTGCTCGCTCCCTTGTGCTGCATTCAACATGCAAACTGCTCCCCAAAAACCTGAAAAAACACATGAAATCAGAATATATGGAAACCACCTGGTGGAAACGTAAGGACTGATCCTGCAAATCTCATGCAGCGGGTCACTTAACTTGGAGCATGAGAAAAGCCCACAGGAGCAAGGGCATCACACAGGAGTCCCATGTGAAGCCCAGGGTGTGGCTCCATGGCACTTTGGTCCCTGCTCCATCGGCAGCACAGGAGTGGGATGAGCTACTGAGACAGACCTGCAGAAAACAACTACCCGTTACTTACCGAGAGGTTTCTTGCTGGTGGAAGGGCTGAAGGTGCCCACCACAGGGCCAGGCATGCATCGGTGCTGGCCCATGGAGGAGATGGGAGCATGGGGATGGAGGAGGTAGCAGGACAGTGGCTGGTGGCAGCTACCATCAGCAACTGATGGTAGTTGCACCCATGGAAAGCAAAAAGCACGAGGCTGGAGCTGTATCCCCGCCTCAGGTAATGGGTTTCCCTGGGCACTGCAGTAAATACATTAAGCAATGATGAATACACATATTTTCAGATTAAACCTACTTCCTAATGGAACTTTTCTCTGGCAACCTTTTCTGCTCCTGCCTTTGAACTTTGTGTAGCTGAACAACCGCTTCTGGGTGGAACGGCTTCCTGAGTCAAAATAGCATCATCAAAAGACTGAAGAAAATTCACAACATCCAGAAAATAGTTTTTGTGGCTAAAACCAATGAAACCAGCTTCCACAAAGCTCCCTCGGATTTAGGTCTTGATCTGGGAATTTGGTTTAAAACAGCTGAATTTTCTCCCTGGGAATTCTGTTACAGGTGGTGGCACTTCATGTAGGGGAAAATACTCACAGTACAAGACTATCCCCTTTTTCTTGTTGTTAAAAAAGGCTTCTGAAATCTATTCCCAGGCAGGCTGGAGACTTCAGAAGAGTTGGGCTCTCGCTGCAGGTGCCCAATCCAGTACTTTTTTCCCAGCCTGCTTTCTAGAAGGTAGAATAAATGTTGTCGTCTTTTGGCAACAAGCAGCAGCTTCACAACGTGGCATTACAGGGATATTTCTTCACACAAAAATCTGAGAGCACATTGAAGTCCCCATCTGAAGACATCACTCCAGTGCCATCTTGCAGTGCGGTGGTGCAGTGGCACCAAAGCAAGCCTGGTCATACAGACTGCAGCCCTTGGATCCCCCCGGGACGGGGTGCAGCCCCCCTCCTCTCCCCCCGCTTCTCTAGTTCCAGGTAGGGCCAAGAGCTGGTGGTGGGTCCTTGGAGAAACCAGGGTGGCAGCCTGGGCCTTCTTTCCAGTAGAGGGCACTGACTGATGAAGGTATGGTGAAGGGTGGTGAGGACAACCACAGCATGGTCCCAATGATGCAGGGTGGCTGCACCAGTCTTCTGCCCACGCCGTAATGTGAAGCAGGAGGAAAACTGGGGAATTACATCAGGGCTAAGATGGGAGGTGTAAAGGCTGGAAAACCAGGACCACCACTTGGCTGCCCCACTGTGCATCCAGTGACGCTGGGCACATCCAAGATGGCTGGTCCATCTCTGCGCGCAGGGGAGGATGTATCACTTCAACCACCTCTAAGGATTTTATTACAAAGTTTGGGAAAACCATCAAACCAAACAACTCGTTTGCCAGCTCCGCATCCATCTGGCCTTCAGCTTTTCCCCTGGAGCAGGGCCAGCCAAAGGGGACGGTCCCACAGCTTTTCCCAAGCCGTTTCGGGGAGCGCCGGCCACATCCAGCTGGACCTGCTGACTGATTATAAATCCTACAGGTTTTCTGCAGTGCTTCCTCGGACACAGATTCCACTGGAGAATTGCAGCTTTGCTGCGGAAAGCTGGAAGCAAGGACAACAGAACAGGATTTTTTTTCAGAGGCAGTAAGACTTGTTAAAAAATGTCAATAAATAAGAGAATTGTGGGGTTTTAAAAGCAGGAAGATGAGACGATGAGTCAGACAGGGTTGCTGACCACAGCTCTGCCTGCGAACTGGGAAATGCAAAGAAAATCATTTCTGCACTATAGAAATATCTAATTATCATCTGCCATCTCAAATGCCTCCAAAGAGAAACTCCTGCAGAGACCTTTGAAGCTCTTTTAATACAGAAAGTAGGAAAATACTCTGTCAGACTGAACCAAGATGCAGAATGTGATTGTATAAATCCCGTGTCTTGGAGCACAGCCCAGGCGTTTCTGACTTAGTTGTTTTTTGCCGCAGTTTAGCAATTCAGCAGAATCACGTTTGCAGTCCTAGATCTACTGGTTTTGGTAGTGATGGTACTTGAACTAATCGCTTACGTAAATAAGCATTTAAAAACCTAGTAGAGGACTAAGACGGCCGCAAAAAAAAAAAAAAAAGAAAAAAATTACAATTAACTTCTGGCAATATAACCCCAAATGGGGGTTACAAATTATCATTATTTTTCGAATTCACAGAGGCTTTATTTTTAGAGAGGATAAAACCTGCTAAGCCTTCAGTTCCTGACACATCTCTCTGGAGCGAGGAGAGAGTGATAGCAATTAACGGGGAGGTCCCCAGCAGTGGCAATGGGTAGGAGCTTATCTGTGCATTTTAATCTCTCAGCCCCCTAAAAGAGAGGAATCGGTGAGGTAGGCAGTGTGCAGCTGTACAAAGGTAATTGCTGGTAATGAAAACAGAATAGTACCATCACTGCTTCAGCGAAACAATCCTGGCCAGCGTGGGTGACTCCAGGCTCGTTATTGACCTTCCAGAAACCCTTAAGGGTGTTCTTTGGAGGCGGGTCGATGTGATTCCCATGGGATTGCCGCCATCACCTGTCCCACTGGGCAGCGGCGCTGGGAAGAGTTGCGAAAGGGCTGTAGGCGCAGACGAACTGCACCGAAAATACCTTCGGTGGTCCAGACCTTTATGCTTCCCCCTTGGAATATCTTTTAAATTAAGCTGGTGAAAAGAAGAGGTCGAGCAAACATTTAGAACTGTTTATTGAATAAAACTAGGTTTTAAAAGCTGTATTATTGTTCCAGGACACAATGGTCGTTGCTGTTTTTGTTAGTAAGTACCCGTGTGATTTAAAGCTGCTGACAGCACCAGACGCTCACAATGAAATCATCTCTCCCTCCCCTCCCCGCAGTTCAGGCAGACGCTCATTTGTATGTATGGGTTCAGCCTGTCTGCTGCGGCTGGCCAAAGCGACAGATACTAATGGCATATGTTAATTACAACCCAACAACTTCCTTTCATTTGGGTGTTTATTAACATTCTCACTTCTGCCCATGGAGGCAGCTGGCGGGAGATGCCGAGGCTGCCCAGGGGCGGGGG
>VZSZ01009242.1:33399-85150 GCA_013398815.1 Ibidorhyncha struthersii
TTATTCCTGTCCATCAGCTGGCGAATCCAGTATCCCAGCGGAGATTTTTTCCCTTCTCTGCTTATAAGGCTGCAGAGAGGTTGGAAGGGAGATGGGAGCTCAGGAGCTCTCAGGTCTCTCGACCCCTCCAGGTGCAGCTCTGCTCTGAACCCGGGATTTCCCTGTGTAACAGGCCCAAATAGCTGGAAAACAGCTCAATAATTTGGAATTTAGGGGGATCATAAAGTATCTGGTATAACTGGTGAATGCAGCCAAACAGGTTTTGCTGGGAATAAGAGGAATTGCCATCTCAAGTAGAGCCGGGATCCATCTACCCTCCTGTCCAACTTCTGAGCGTAATTGGAGACAAATATTTCAAAGGCAATTGCAAGAAACATTTAGAGAGACAATTAGGGAGTAATATTTCAGGCATCGTTCCCTTATCTTTCCTTTCACAACTGGTTTGTGACATCGGAAAAATGAAATAAAAAGTTATTTTTTAAGAAAGGGTATAATGTTCTCTTTTCTAAACCCGTCATCCTTATTGAGAGCCATCTATCTCAATGATTTGTTATGGCATGGTCCTCCAAGGTGGTCAGTTAATTCTATATTGAATTTTTTTAAAAAAAATCCTCAAATCCCTTTTCAAGATGTTGGGCTTCAATTTCATGCAACTTTATTCATCTCACCGTGCCGGGCAGGAGTCATGGCCAATGGAGCAGAACTGCATGTGGTCAGGTTTTGCAGACATCTAGAGCAAACCCACCAAGCTCAAGATATAAAACAAGGCAAGTCAGACACAGGACCACAAACAAGAGCAGCACGAGCAGACTATTCTCTGCCACCTTTAAAAAAAAATAGTGTATTAATCAAAAGGCGTTTTCAGGAGTGGTTTTTAGGAGGCAGCTGTGTGGCTGATGGGAAGCTTTGAGGCAGTGTGAAAGAAAAATAGGAGAGTCCCTTTGCTTTTGTTTTCAGACTGGTTTTGATGCGTGTCAAACCCTCTGCGAGGTACGCCTGAGTATTCCTGGCATTCCTATCAGCATGCATCAGGCTGCATTTGGCATCTGGGGACTTCATGTAGCATTGTGCTGCTCTGGTGAGTTGTTAAGTTCCTGCATAATTCCCTACAGCCTTCACTCATCTGGAAGTAAAGCATAATTAGCAATTTTTGTTACCTCACCATTTAACCCTTCCAAGGGTATTTTTTGTGTGTATGTGTGTTGTTCATTCACAGATATCCAAGCCAAAATAGTACATCTGCTTTTATGTGTTGAGATGTGCAAAGAATTATAGTAGATTAGTGAGTCACGACTGTCCTTTACAGTCAGCTGTTTTCTCATCTTCCTTCTGGATCCTGTTTACCTTCTTGAGGTTAATTCTTTGAGCTACTGGTTTGACCAAATTTGTTGCACAATGTTCATAAAATAAAATAATAATTAAAAAGTAATAAAACAAAATAAAGTAAAATNTAAAATAAAATAAAATAAAATAAAATAAAATAAAATAATTAAATTAAATTACATTAAATTAAATGCTTGATACCGTGTAGATCATAATGTAAATCGCCAATTGAAGAAGAGTTTTTATTTCTGTGCATAGTTCATTCTCAAATTCCAGCATCTCGCATTTGGCCCCGGAGGCTGTTCTTGAGCAATTCAGTGCTGCCCAATGGAGGATCTATAGGGTGAAGCCAGGCCAGGGTATGCTTCTCCATGGTCTACAGCACCTTTTTCCCTATAGGAGCTGGAGAATGGCTCCTCTCCTTCTCCTGTGGGACACAGGACAAGGGCACACCCCTGCCTATGGGGAGCTGCCTGTGTTTTGTTTCTTCTCTGTGCTGACCCAGGACAGAGCTGAACGGGGTTACCCGTGGTCTCTAAGGCTCTCAACAGGACTGGAAATGTCATATCTGGGATGAGTGAGCCAGAACAGAAGAATAAACAAGTTTGAGGGTTTTTTCAGTGTTTGCATCCAGCAAAATCCCCCCACGATCACTTGTCACAGAACACCAAACACAGCCCCGAAAGCACGTCAGATGAGCAAGGGCACTTGGTTTAGCAGCCTTTATTGAAAATGACTCTGTTTCTTGTTTAAAGACAAGACATTTAATTATCCGGTCATACATTGTTCTCACTCCCCATGCTACTGGACTGATGGAACATTTTAGTTATTTATTGAGATGTAGTAAAGCCAAAACCTTTGAATACCGCAGCTCTGAGGAGTCTGCATGCATTGTACCAGTCCTCTGTATCTACCTCATAGAAAGAGACTGTCCACAAGACAGAGGAAAACCCGTTTCTCTCTTAATGAGAAAAACACAACCTTATAGTACAGCCACCACATGACCAGAAGGTGTACATGGGCCTAAGGTTTCAATCAGAGCTTACGAAAAAGGGCTAAATCCTCTGTCATTACCCCAGTGCAAGGGCAATCACGCCATCTGCGTACACCCATGGGCAATCGCACGGTGAAGGGTTTGCTTCAGTGCTCTGCGGCTTCGACTCTACTTTTATATTGATAGCAATGATAAAGTCAGAGCGGGAACGTCCTTGGATGGCTTCTGCTGTGTTCTGTGGGAATATGCCCTGTCCTAAAGTGTGTCACAGGACAAACCGTGCTGCGTGAGAGTCTCTGCTTGGTAAATCCCAGATATCACACAGATATTCTTGCTTGTGCCCCTTGTCCCTGTGTACATAACCACAAACCACACTAAAGAGTCCCTTCCCTTCCGAAGTTATACCCTTTGTCTGCACCCACTGAGAAATCATGATGCAGGGTTTTTCTAACCACGGGCTCCCCACTGTCGCAGATATATCCCCTACCCAGTTCAATATGTGTAAATTCATCAGGAGAAACAGATAAAACTGGTTGGCTAAAAGAAGCAACACAAGAGGAATTGGTAAGAGCTTGACATTGACCATGGCAGAGGGAATGCATTGGGTGAAGCATATGTGTCCCATCTTTCCAGCAAAGCCTGGTGACACTTGCCAGTCCTCTTCTCACTTCTGTCTTGGCCAGCGTCCTCGTTGGTCCTAGGTGGAGCCAAACGCTCCGATCACCAGGAGGTGCTGCTTCTGCAGAAGCCCTCTGTGCTCTGCCTCCAGAAGCACTCTCCATCACAACCCCGAGCTCCCTGGGGATGACCTTTGAGGCAGGACCTCAGATATTGTTTCCCAGCCCGAAAGCCTGAACATTTTGTAGGCTCATTACTCTTTTCTCTCCTCCTTCCTGCACCGTCTATCAAACAACCAAGAACTGGAACAGATACAAGACTGAGTTGCCAGTAAAAACATCCCCCCTAAGTCCTAAAGGAATTTGGGATATTTTTCCCTGGACTGCTAAGACCCTCCAAAGCACAGTGATTGTACCAGTCTCGAAAATAAAAGCTGTGGACCAGGAAGTCTTGAATCAGGAACAGGAAGCACTGGCTGAACTGATAACTGAAACTCTACTTTAAAACAACCTGGTGAATATAGCAGGACAGCAGCAGACCAGCATGGCCTTCCATCATGTATTACCTCATCTGCAGTAAACGGCAGAACAGATTCAAAAACAGAACTTACATTCTCAGTTGCATTTTAAAAATGCTTTGCAGAAAACCAACCAGGCAGGTGGGTAAAATTCTGTCACGGATACAAATTGCCAACAAGAGCGTAAAGCAAGAGTTCACTTGCAATATGGCAGAGGCAGGACATGGCTACAGGTGTCCCGGTGGGCAGAGCAGAAGAAGGGGAAGAAAAGAGGAAATATGCTGAAGACATCAATTTGCCCAGGTTAATTGAAACTAGAAAAACCCGTAAGGCACTTCAGAGATGAGGTCAAAATAGTCTGAAGGAGTACAGAAAGAGCAATAAAAAGATTTGAGGAGCGGAAGAGACTGAAAGATGAAAAGGCTCAGGCGAGAGTGATGGTAAATATGAAAGAACCTGACAGAATGACTTGAGATAATATAAAACATGTCAGCTGAAGTAACACAGAGAATTTCAGCTGAACACATTATTTCCTTTTATTTAACACAAGACCAAAGTGACATCAGATGAAAATGAAAGGCAATGGGTATAAACATCCTAAAAAGAAATGCTGCTTTGTCAGAACAACGCACACGTCGACTGTTATAACTAAGCACGTGGGTTTTTTGATTCTGCCTGTGTACAGGGCCATGTCCATAGGTGAGTGACTTCTTGTTTCTCTCATGACATTAACAGCAAATGCTTCATGCATGGGAATGATTTTCATAAGGTAGCATTGGAAGTGATAATTCAGCTGGATTCCAGGAACAGCTGGCGTTTACATGACTAATAAGGCCAGCAAGGTATGTCAAGAGAAAAGAATGGTCTATGAGCCATCCCACTTCAATGTGTGATCCAACCAGAAATTGACTAGGATTAGCGGAAAAAAAAAAAATCCCACGAATGACAGACTCCAAATGTACCTGTTTCCGGGATCCTTTCACTTGCTTATAGGATTAGACATTTCTGGAAGCAAATAACTCAAGTGATTTAACTAGTGGGTTGGGACCTGTGTCCTTAGCAAATGTCTGCAGTCAGGTGGAGATGTAGTGCACATGCTACAGGAAGCCAAATAAATTCCTATTTTAAAAAGTTTCTCTTTAGACAGCGAAAATACAAGCAAACCTCACGGATGAGACTCCAGTGAAAGCACTCCCCCCATGCCTTCCCCTGGAGTCCCAGGAGTTCCCACAGGCCAAAGGTCCCAAACCCAGGGGGGGTCCATTGCTACCAGCTGAAACGAGAAGCCCAGTGGCCAGAGCTGCAACGTGTTCATTCTGCATGTGCTGCTTAAATAGCTCCACAGGCAGAAAAGTTGATGATTGCAATAATGTGTGCAAGCACGGGTCGACTAGATCTTTTAGAAAGGTTGGGATGAGCGGGTCCCCCAACCTAAGCCCGCAGATTTCAGCATCTGAGCCGCCAAGGGATGATACTGCAGCCCGTTTGCAGGAGCAGCCAGCAGCCAGCAGCCAGGGGAAGAGGGCAGAGCGCAGACCCACAGCTGCCTAAGTCCTTGCTGTCCTGCAAGACTTAACTCCGAAACCACCATTCTGCAGGAGTGGGAAAGCTGCCATGCAGTTATATCCCAAAGCAAGAGAAAGTGAATGTGTTACTGTTTAGGCATTCGTTATTACGATGCTGTTAACCTACCTCATGAAAATTTCCTTTTTTTTTTCCCCTTTAAAAAGTCCATTTCTTGTTACCTATCTGACTCTCGTTTGAGAATGTTTTGAGAATGACTTCCTATCAGACAGTTCAGCCTGTTTTTTCCCAGGTTGCTGGTTCTGAGCTGAAGCTCGAGTGTTTGTAGTGATGCCCTTACACTTGAACCCAGCTCTCACTACTGCCCATCGAGTCCTGGGAGAACAGTTGTGTACACATGACTCTTATTCATTCCTTTGGAAAAGTTGGACAGGCATCCAAGGACAGGCTTTGTCTCCATGAGCAGACACAATATCTCCTTACGGTCTGGAAGGATCGTTCTCAGAGATTCAGCGCTGGGATGACAAATCCGTAAACTCCTTGGGGATCTGATTCTCTGTAAACATGCAGACATGACTCAGATTATACTAATGTAGTTATGTGTGAAAATTCAGGGGGAAAATATAACCCCAAACCACCTTCGTAAGAAAAGAATCTGCAAAGCAAAACATTACTGCATGCTTTTTTTTTTGCCTGGCTATCAGCAGCTTGCAAGTTCTCTCTTGTTGGCCCATGGGAAACAACACATCCCAAGACTATGAGCACCAAGCAGTTCAAAGCAACGCCAGTGCTCTCCAGCGTAATAGAAAAAGCAAGCTTGCAAAAATTTTTTGGTATTCTCAATTGGCCTAGACGGTCCACGAAGTCCTTCCTGGACGCCAGGCTGTCCGATCCTCGTAGGCCTATTTATCCCTTGGGACTCTTGTAGCTCTTGCGCTTGCTAAAGGCTCCTGGGTCTCATCCTGCCCACCAGCAAGCCTTTGGAGGGTTTGATGTTGCAAGTCCTCCACTAATGGGCTGTGCATTGGTGCTAATGAGTTTCAGAGCACTGACCACAGGGAGGATGGGCCACTTGTTATTTTCCTAATTAAGTCAAGAACTAATCATAAGGTAGCATGCTCCAGAAGTCAGCCTATCTAATGACCGAGTTAAGAAGTCTGCACAAATCTGTCCCCCCTGCCTTCACCTCAGTATTTTTCCCTGCCTTTTGTAATTCATTTGAACAAAAGACGGTAAAAAATCTTGTTCTACCAGCTGCTTGTGTTCTCCCCCATGGCAGCTCATTCTGTACATTAGCTCCTTCTGCTATTTTAAATCATCTGGCATTCCTTTTGGGCCCACCCATCCTGCATACGCTGAGCTTAAATTCTTGACCCCTACTGGGAGATGACATTAGCTCTCTGCTTCACTGCCTCTCCCATCTTACTCAAGGCTTATCTAAACCCACACTTGCTCATATCTCTGATTTTTCCTTTTCTCTTGGCCATAACACTCTAATTAGAGCCTTGAAGCACACAGAGATGTGATTTGCATGAAAGGCACTATTCAAAATGAAAGTGGATCCCAACTCGTGCAGCTTAGCAGCAACATTTGAAGGCAATAAGTTATTTAAAGCCCTCACTTCTTGTCATTATTTTCTAAAACACTCGAAGCCCCCTTCATCTGCTCTTTTCTAAAGGATAAGAGCTAGTTTCTCTAGTTTTTCTGGATGGGTAGTAACCTCATCACTCTGTACCGAGTTGAATAAACCCTGGAAGAGTTTCCACATTCCTCTTCAGTGTGTATATATTTACTTGAATGTATATCACCTGTTACCCAGCCCACACAGTGGATGTCTATCTTGTATGTTAAAACACACAAAATAAGGCCATTAGTATAAACATCTGCGCTCACCACTTTCTTGCTCCTCCAAAGCTGCTTACTAAAAAAAAAAAAGACAGGAAGAGTTAGTCATAGCAGAGTGGTCGGTAACTTTAAAGTGAAGTACTAATAGAAAAGATGAAGACATCTTCATACCAGTTATTATAGTTCATGACCGTTATTAAATATTAACTATAACATTAAATATGGAAAGTTTGTAAATAGTCCATTTACATACCAAAGTGGTTGTCTTACATTTGAAACCTCCCCTCAGAAGAAAAGCAGCTCCTGGTGCCATTTGGCATGAAGGGGACATAAGTTACAGAAGACCTGACACGAGGAATTTGTGCTGTGGCTATTCATGGTGCCGATGCTTTCCGCGTAACTCTCCATTCGTGGCCTGCTTAGGGAATGGGATGTGTCCCAGGCACCGGAGGAAAGCCAGAAATGGGCCATTTCTTGGTAGCATATTCAAAACAACATTTGCAAAACAAATTCAGCGCAAACACAATGGATTGGTTCGCTCTGCCCCTTAGCCATATTGACAAACCCTTGCTTGGGGTGTCCACGGAGAGTGAGTCACATCCTTGCTGGGGCTCCCTGGCTGTGCTTTGTGAAAGTCCTATTGCCTGTAAGGGTGCTTTCGCCATCCTAAAAGCCGAGAGAGCTCCCGGCATGCTGAATACGTGGCTAATCCCACAGGAAGCATCGTGCTGTTTCAGCAACCAGCCAGGCAACAGCAAATCGGTTGTGCAGACACAAGCGTTTCTCCGTCCCCCTGTCTTTAAACTGGCAAGGATGAAGAAGAAACTTCTAATGTATGAACTTCAGTGCATTGAACGTGCCTGTGGCTGGACTGGTGTAGCTCCGCTGGCCTCGGAAAGAAGTGCTGCAGAGGAACAATGTAGGGAGCAAAGCGCTCGTGCATCAGAGCTGAATTTGGCCCCGTAATTTTGATCTGAAGCAGTACCAGGTTAAGCTATGCAGCACTACATGCGAAATGGAATGTTGTTACCCCAAGGATGGGGGACAAAGACCAGGCCAAGGCTAAACACAGTGGCTCATGCGATGGCAAGGGGGAAAAAAAACAAGAAGAAGGAGGCTGGATGGAGAGCTGAGATTGCTACATCTGCCCATAGGACACAAGACCTGAGCAGAACAACTCCTGCTGCTGGGGCAGGCTGTGTCCCCAAACTCTCCTTCAGCACCACCAGTGGTGATCTCTCTGGTTTCCAGGGCTCTGGCACAGGCAAAGCGAAGAGCAGGGTCACAGACCTTGAGCTAGCCCCTTCCCTCCTCCCTGCCTCACGACAGCCCTCCCCCGTGGGTATCCGTCCACTTTCCCATGCCTAGAGCCAGTCCTGCTCTGTGGGGCTGCACTTATCACTTTATATAAAAGATATTTCCGAGAAGAGCAAGCGAGAGAGTGTGTCAGAGGAGGGGAAGAAGTGTCTTTGTGACTCCAAATAAGTGCAGGCAAACAGGGATGATTGCCAGTGATTACTCCCAGAGCTGTGCCTCCCGGACCCACCACATTCCCATCCCGTGCTGTCTGCTCTTCTCTCCAGGCCAATTGGAATCATTATCCAACAGATATTGCAGAATTCCACTGCCGGCTAGTAAAGCTAGGCACTGAAAATGAGTCTTCTCTGTAATTACTTCAAAATTCTCAGAGGAGCAGATGTTGAGGCATGTGAGACATACCCCATTATTGCAGGGTGGTTGTGGTTGGAAGGGACCTCTGGAGGTCACCTAGTCTAAGCCCCCTGCTCAAACAGGGATGGTTGCCCAGGCCCATGTCCTGACTGCAGTCCGTAACTCCAGCAGTAGTAAGAGTTCTTGAGAACAGCTGGCTTCTCAGAGGGAAGGGGAGAAGATTTCTCAGATGCTTCAGCCAGATGGCAAAAGGGCCTTCATAGCTTTTGTATAATGAAGCAGAAAGGGGAGGAAGACTGAGTTTAAAATGGAAAAGGGTTTTGGCCACAAGGTAATAGATAGGTCCCACAGAAATGGGGATGCCCCAAGGTAGAACATTAATAGTCCAAACCTCTGTTGGTGCAGTTTCATCCATGCCCATGGAGCTGAGTTAAGGGTCATGCTTTAAAAGGAAAGAAACCGGTGTAGGGAAACCGGTCCAGCTGCCATGGCTGGAGGGAGACGCAACACCCAAGGACATGGTGGGTGGGACACCCAGGTTCGTGTTTCTGTGTTGCATCAGGCTTCCTATGCCGTCTTGGGCAAATCCCTCAGCCTGATGGTGCCTCAGTTCCCCACAGGAACAAGAGGGAGGTGAGAGCTTTTCTTGGGCCTGCAGCATCATGCATGCTTGGATGGGATAAACCTTAAATACTGGGGTGCTGGGTGCCAGGCAAAAGTGGTGGATGTTTAGGCAGACAGGCAAAACTGTAAGCAGGTGCTGCCACATCACCCTTAATGAAGACATCTCTGGTAGCCTCAGAAAAGAGGTGATTTGAAGACCTCCCTGAACTGTTTCACCAAATAAATCCTGATTATTTGGGCTTTGTGCGGACAAAGTGATTGTTACCCTAACTTCTTAAAGCACATAAGCATTTAAGCTGCCTTAAATCTTTAAGGTAGCACAATGTAAGCATTAAAGCCAACTTAAATCCTTATTAAGTCTTCTAGGTGCTTAAAGCATTTAAGCCATTTTTAAGTCTTTTTAGAATGACTGCTGATTTCCATGGGAAGGATGCAATGTTGAAAGACACTTTGTATACAATGTCCCCTTAAAGTTCATGTCGTCAGACAAGCCAATGTCTCATACGCAGCCTTATCAGGAAAGATTTGAAAAATGTCTAGACTTTAACTTCCCTGCCACTTCAGGTTTGGTCCTGGGTTCACAGCAATGCTTATAAACATGACAGGGTTTCGAGAACACAATAATCGATCCATCAGCCCATTCTGGTGGTTCGTGTTATCCTATATCATGGCTTTACCACAATGGTCTGTGGTACATACTTCAGAGGACAGTAGAGGAAGTTGAAAATGAGTGAATTCCCTGCATATAGAGGGACAATCACAGCTCACAACTAACTGAAAGCCTTTTGCTCTGACTTTTCAGCAGTGACCTTTGGATTGCAATCAACCTTGGAACGTCCCATCTGAAAAGGCAACATTTTTGGCATGCCATGAAAGCAAGGCTTTATAGTAGAAACTACTTTTGTGAATTTTACTGTATGAGTTGCACTCAAGAGGATGCCACAACAAACCGCTGAGCATGGCAAATCTTTATATGAAAGGGATCCAATCCAGCAAACCCTGTCCTATGCGCACAGTCGAAGAAACCACTTAACCCCTTGAATAGGGGCTACATGTGTGGCAAATGCTCTAGAGGACTGGGTCATCAGTTGACAGAGTGCTGTCCCAATAACCCCTGCTGTAATTCTGACCTTTTCAGGTTCTTAACTTCTCTTGCTGGGTCAAATCCCTCATACAAGTTAAGATTCTGGATGGCTGATGAAGCTTTTCTGCCTGCTTCATTTTGGACTGGCAGCAGCTGGGAAGCAGCCTGCCTCCTTCAGGCCCTTAGCTTGTGCTGGTATTGCAGGCACCCACTGAAGCTGTCCTCCAAAGTCAACAGAGAGAGAAGACACCCAGCAAGGGCAAGCCAGAGAGACACCTCACCTAAGTGTAGACTACTGTGCTGGCACACAGGCTTTCCTTTAAGGGCTGACACTATGGGACTCTCAAGGAACTAGGTAAGATTCGTCTCTCTTAATCTCCTAGTAAAATCTATTACTAGGTGGGTCATCTGGCCAGACCTGGTCACTCGTCATAGTCAATGGGCAGGGATGGGTGCTTTTAGGAAGCCATTTCCCTGACCTGTTTCACGCATCTCTCTCAGCAAAAAGGCATCTGCACCTTAAAACAAACTCATTGCTCTCCTCTATGAATCCAGACAACTAGTCAGATGCCGGCATCCACCATGTACCTTACAGCTAGGTACAAGCTAAGTGCCTAAATTAGCCAGACTGGATCTTACCATGTGTGCTCGGGTGTGCACACAAAAGTGAATTACTTCCTCTCCCACATCTCGAGGTCAGTTTTGAAGTCCCCCTATACTCTATAAAATTCCGTTGCTATTGAATCATGGGGTCAGTCTAGTTTTTCCTCCTTTCACTTAATCGCAAACTGTTAGTGTGTGCTATAAAAGGCTTATGCAAGCATACCCAAGTGGGTTTGAATGCTTTCCACTTCCCTGCCCTTGCACGTGAGAAGCTGCTAACTCCCATTTGCAGATTCTCAGCAGATCCGGGGTTTATGACTGAATGCCTCCAAGTTGGGGTATGCAAACGGACGGCAGTGTTTGGAGTCAGTGACCGCACTCCTGCCCACGATAATCACGAGCATGTACAAGCCACAGGGAATTGTTAAAACAGAGACTGATTTGACTATAACAAAAGTCTCCACTGAGTTTTATTATAAAGTGCCTCATTAGTCCGATATTTTTTTGTGACATCCCATTGGCGGTAGATATGAATAGAGTTTTTTTCCTGCCTCTCACATGAGCAATAGGCACAAATTCCCACGTCAGCCGAAAACAGGCCTGCTCTCCACACCAGGGCTGTGTATCTGAAAGACCCGAGACTGCAAGATGCTGAACATCCCCCGCTGATGAGAGGAGCCAGGTAGTTATTTGCCTCAGCCTCTGGGATAATCTAGCCCAAAAAGGGAATGGAAAGTTCAAGAGCTTATTTAAGAGCTCTGTGTCCAAACTTAGCTCGTGCAAAAGGAATCTGCAGACTGAGCGAGCACAGCCTGCTGCACAGCTCGCTCTCCTTGTCACCTACCGGGATGAGTTAAGAAGTATCCCAGCCCGAGCAGAGACTGCACCTGATGAAACTGAAAGGGAATTGCTACACACTGAGCAGCATCCAATGGATGGTGTCAACGCATAATATAGAATCATAGGATCGTAGAATGGTTAGAGTTGGAAGGGACCTTAAAGATCGTCAAGTTCCAACGCCCCTGCCATGGGCAGGGACACCTCCCACTAGACCAGGTCGCTCAAATCCCCATCCAACCTGACGTTGAACACCTCCAGGGATGGGGCATCCACCACTTCTCTGGGCAATCTGTTCCAGTGCCTCACCACCCTCCGAATAAAGAATTTCTTCCTAATATCTAATCTAAGTCTACCCTCTTTCAGTTTAAAACCATTACCCCTTGTCCTATCAATACTGTCCCTGATACAGTCCCTTTCCACCTTTTCTGTAGGTCCCCTTTAAGTACTGAAAGACTGCTGTAAGGTCTCCAATATGCTTGGGAATGGCAGCCCAGCTCATGGACAGCGGGGCTGGTAACCCAACACAGAGCACAAGGAGCAAAGGGAAGAGGGCTGGCTGCACTCCTGCTGCCCAGGGTGATGCTGGTCTCCTCTGCTGCCATGAGGAGATCTGCCTCTGGTGGCTCATGGTCACCTGGTTGGCCACCAGGACCCCAAGGTCCTTCTCTGCAGAGCTGCTTTCCAGCTGGCTGCCCCCAGCCTCCACTGGTGCACGGGATTATTCCTCCCCAGGGCTTTGCATTTCCCGTGCTCAGCTTCATAATGTTCCCATCGGACCACTTCTCCAGCTTCCCTAGGTCCCTGTGCACGATGGCCCTGCTCTAGAGCTTATTGACTGCTCCCCCTGACTTAGTACCACTGGTGACCTCACTGATGAGGCAATCTGTCTTGCTGTCAGGTCACGCTCCTGAATCAAAACCTGACAAACTCCTCCAGCTGGACTCCGAAGCATTGCCTACCACCCTTTGACTCCGTCAATCCAGCCAATTTTCCACCCACCTTATTTCCAAATAACAATAATTAGAGCAGGCCCTGTCAAGCATTAACTTTACAGATGAAGCCACCATGGTCAGGAATTCAAAATAAATCTGCCTTTCCTTTTGAATCCCCGTTTGAAAGAGAGCCATCCCTCTTCTCCCCCACTATCTAGACATGCAAAATGATTCAAACTGCTGATCCCATGAGAAAGAGCAAATGTCATCAGAGGCATCACAGAAACTATCTATTTGGCTATGTAACAATAATTCTCACTAGTGTGGAGGTATAAATTATATTTAATGGACTACAGATCAAAGGCCCTGAACTGATCCTTGGTATCACCTCACTTATTACTTGGCCAGAGGGAAGACAATATTCCTAGTACACCAAGACATCTCTGTTTATCTGAATGATCTGAAAGAGAGATTTGTACTTGTTCCAATGAGATTCATAAAGAACATACTGCATGTTTAGCTATCGCAGAGATGGAAACCATGTGTAATGCACTATCGTTAAATTGCTGATCACCTGCAGAGACAATGACCTCGATTCTGTAGCGCCATCCTAATAGCTAAGGCGAGCAATCCTTTGTGATTGCAGTCAAGAGTTCATTCTGTTTGCTAAGCCATTACAGTCATTATTCTAATTACCTATCGAGTCCTATTCTTGCGTGTGGTGCTGCACAAAGACAAAGGGAATATTGTTTTTGTCTCCCAAATTTTCCACTCTTAATCAAAGAAGGAAAGCATTCAGGCACCTAACAAATCGTGTAAGTTAGGGAGGGGTAGAAATTACCCCACGATTTAGCTAGGCAATATTTTTGAGACAAATGTCTGGCTGAAAAACTGATGTATTCCCATCAATCCCCAGCCCTTATATCCTCGCAAAGCAGAGTGCAGGAAGGCTGAGTGTCTAATAGCCTGGTTCACAGGCAGTAATTCCTCTGGAATATGGTGACTGATTTACTTGACATTTCCTCCTGGCGTCGACGGTATTAGAACCATCAGGCAATTTCTGGGAAGCTAATTTGTTCCTTTCTACTATACGTTGATAAGGAACAAAGAGAGGTTAAGTGCTCAAATCTCTCAAAAATCCAGTATGATTTGGATGCAAATCTCAGGAATCTTTTCTATAGTGTAATATAAGAATTTATACAATTCCCCTTTCTATTGCATTAACGAAGTTTCCTGCTGGCAGTATCCAAAATAAATCTGAGGTCTGGCATAACATATAGAGATGACTCTGTAGAAAATTATTTTTTAATCTAATCATTAATATGCCCTTATATGGCATTCTTGTCAGAATATAATTACACATCCAAGCAAATGTATTGCTGCATGCTTTTTAATAAGACTATTGAAGAGCAAAGCTGTGAACTGAAAAGGAACCAAGAAGCTTCAGATGCCCAAAATATTCTATGGAGTGTGGCAGGGCTAGGAAGTCATTGTGACTCTCTTGTTTAACATAAGCAGCTATTTGGGAATTTATTTTTTTTACTCCTTTTTGGGTTGTGGCCGAGATCATGCGAGTCCCCAGTGATATATCGGGTCCACTAGACAGCAGTCTCTTGGCTTGGGTTCAAACAAGTTTGTATTGAATTAGATGGCCCAAGAGACTGACCTATTTACTTTTGTCTACATGTCTAACCTTTCTGCTCCTGCTTTTTGTCACCTGTATAGCTCTTCAGAGACAGTACTTCTCCCACGTTTATCATGGCTATTTAGCAATGCTCAGCTTGGCTTTTTTCAGTGCTTCTGCTGCACAGATAGTCACTATTCACAACCACAGCTGTTTGAGACCCCATGGCTGTCTGTCCATGGCAGGACAGCCCTTACCCTGGTCTGCTGGAGTCAGCATAAAAGGTGAGATGGGTACTCACTATGCAGAAATATCTGTGTTTTTATTACTATGTCCCTTCTCTTTTTCTTCTTCCACCATCTATTGCTACTCCCCATACATCTAGGTCTTGGGCACGGCACAGAGTTAGTATTTCCCGTTGCTTTATCCAAGGTGCAGCCTAGACACACACAGGCATGAGCTCCCTCCTACGTGCAGGAGCTAGTCGGGCTAATTAGCTCATGTGAAAATGAGCTGAATGGTTTTCAAGGTCACCTCATATCTGAGAATTGCTTTTGTGCTACATAAAGCTCAAACCTCCCGGCAGACTCTCCTGCTCTACCCCTATTTTCTGCATTTTTCCATTATTTGGCAAACCCAACTCCCTTGTTACCCTGGATCATGGACAATTGACTTCACTCATTCTTCAAGCTCAATGGAACAGAAGATCCGGGCCCGGAGTCCCAAGGTATCACCAAAATGCACGTAACAGGGGTGACGAGCACATTGCCTGCTCTGCTGTTCGCTGCAGGGTGAAGATCAGTGCTCACCATGGGGTGAAATCAGCTCCTTGTGGAAGCCCAGGCAAGAGTTCCGATTTTTCAGCTTTTAAAAGCTACTTGTTATTTACTAGTACAAGCATTTCACAGTGTGCAGCTTCCTAAAGCATATTTTTTTTTCTCTTTAATAGTTTAAAGAAAGGAAATATCTTTATAAGAATAAATTAGCAAGAAAAGACTGATCCCCAGGTGTAATTTGATCTCAGACCCACACTTTGCGTACACTTACGGTGGCGCAAGCTGCTGCGCTCAAAGGAGCGTGCCGGCTCAGGATGGCACAGCTTGGAGGATGTTTAAAGGCACGCACTGAATGCTAAGAAAATCGGCAGTTTACTGGCGATAGGGTTCTGCTAATATGTTTATGCAAAACTTGTCCTTTGATTCTCCCAAGGCACGGGCAAATGCATGCAAGCAGTGTTAATGATTAGCTACAGAAAGTATGGAGGGCTGCGAGCTCTTATTTTACTACCAGCGTTGCATGCGTAGGCAGGCATAAAGCGTAACCATCTTATTAGGGAAGGCCAAAGGGCTGTGGGATCCACGCAGGTGTTTAGGAGCTTACATCCCATGTAGGCGCTGGCAGCCAAACTCTCCCCGCCTAACACTCAGCACGTTACAGAGGTGCTTACGCTTGGAGCTCAGTCACCCAAGTCAGCGAGAAAAAATAGGTGCTTTTGGGGCTGATTCAGACCTGAGCCACCCCTCAGAGCCACACGTCTCCGTGGAGGGAGCCGACTTCAAAGAGGCTCCCAGCTGCGCTGCCCAGAGGTGCCCGAGGGCTGCGAGAGCAGGTTTGGTGCTTTGCAAGACAGCGAATGAAGATAACCAGTGTCCTGGAGATTGTGGTCCATAAACAAGCTTGGAGAGCCAGACAGCCATTGAATCTTGGCTTCTGCCTTTCAGACTATTTCCATTCCTGTACTTGAGAGTCGTCCTGAGAACACTGGGGTGGTTTTTTATGCTGTGAAGAAGTTTCAAGTTATGCCCGAATCTTAAAAGAGCACTGACTCCCGTGCGCTGCTTATTCAGTTTTTCTTTCTGTGAACCACCTAGCACGGAGAGGAGGAAAAAAGCACAAGAGGAGTTACCTGCAGGTGATGCAAAGGAATAGCTAGAAGGCTTAACCCTCCACAGAGTGTGTTTGTCCAGTACCGACAGTTTAATTAACTTTTATTTCTAGAGCTGTGCTAGCCCGTTTTAGAGCACACCAATGCAAACATTTATTTGCAGCTGCCTGCAATGAAGTTACAAATCAACTAATGATATAATATTTTCTCTTGGACTTTATTCTATGAAGATGATTCATACCGGACAGCTAAATGCCATCAGTGTTGTGTCAGCTTTTACCGACTAAAGTATTTTCCCATATGTGATAGTGGACTGTTCTCATTAATGGCTGAGCTGTAAAATCTTGCTTTCCCTTTTATTTATGATACTGGAAAAGATCCAATGTAGCGCAGTACATGTGTAAGTCATTACCCTCCCTCTAAGCTCCCCCCGCAAGTATGGAATGTTACTGTATTTTAATATATTACAGAAATAAACAAATGTTATACATGTGGGAGATGAGTATAAATCAGAGGTGATTCAAAGGCCAAAGGGGCTAAACAGAATTTGCTGGGCCTGAAAATCTCCGGAGCACGAGGGCTGTCATGGGCAGGGGTGATGCTGTGCCGCCTCACTGTTTTGGCCATGTCCAACCCTGCATATTGCCAGGTTTCCAGTTGATGCAAGTTTTCAGGGGTTGGCCTTTAAAGGGTTTGAAATATCTGATACGGTTTGGGTTGTGTGGTCTGTGCAACAGGCAATGATGCTCCTCACTGCTGCGTCCCAAAGCCCAGCGTGGGGAGCCTTTCCTTCCCAGCGGCCACCGGCTGCTGTGGCACCTCCTCAGTGGGCACCAGAGCTCCCGTCCTTGAAGCCTCCTGAGGGCCAGATCCGGGCCCTGAACACTCCTGTCCCCACCTCAGCAGCTTCAGCCGGCCACTGCCATGGTGTCCGTGTTTCTTCTTACTGAGACAAGGCTGGTGGAGGTTAAATGTAGAGATGCCCCTGGGAACAGGGATCTCTTGAGTCCCTATAAATTTTAACTTTCTTCCCTTCTGGCTGTCCAGGTCCTGCATTTCTGGGCATTAGTCGCCCAGTTTGCAGGGGACGATGGTGATACCCTTTCCTGAGGAGCTGTGGCTTAAACTCCCTCACCCCAGGGAGCAAGCTGTCCCTTGGCTGTTGGCCTTCACCATTGACAGTGTCACCACCAAAAGGGCAGGAGCCCTTTGTAGAGTTCTCACAGCCCCCCTGGGTGCAGGACCATGATCTGTACACCAGTAGCTGCCATCTGTACTGGCAGGGAAAAGCAGCCACTGAGAACTGATGGCACACACAGCTTCTGTCCTTCTGCCTGAACTCTTTCACCTCCCTCCAAAAGAGGGTGGCTTCATCCACCGTACCTGTGGACAATCGCGAGCCTGTGCCCTGGGCTCACCAGCCTAGCTGTAGGCACTGAATCCACACCTAAACATGCTGTTTAGGTAACGTAGCTGCCTAACTTGGGCCATCAGAGATAGCTAGTAGGTGGCCACCCCAGTGTTGGGTATCACATATCCTACCCCAGGGGTGCCCAAGTCCTCCTTTGCATCAGGCCTTGAGTTTGCCATGCTGCTCTCCCCAGTCCAACCATTTATGCTTTGATTAATTCTCTGTCACACAGGGAAAGAGGAAAAAAACCCATTCCTCCTGCAAGAGCCTTTTCTTCCCTCTGGATCAATGCGTACAACTTCATTTGACATCAGTGGGAGCTCTGTCACAGATCAAGAGCAGTAAATGGCCTAATGGAAAGAATAATAATGCTATCATGTGTACATACCGCTTCTCATCCATCTCATGGTTTTAAAGACCCTCCTCTTGGCGAGCATGCTGGTCATAATGCTCACCCTCACCTAATTCATATCTTTTAATTATCTTTTCAAAGGCACTATCGAAAATAAGGAGGAAAATGGAAAAGCACAGAGTACGCAGATTGCAAGCTGAAATGAGATGCTCTAAAAGTTGTCTTTCCTCCTTTGAAATATAATAGGCAATATAAATTTAAAAAAAAAAAACAAGTTACTTTTATTGGAAGCACCGTAATTTAAAAACTGTGAACCTGAGATTTAATTTCATCCATAAGCAGCAATGTAATACTTTATTGACCTGAAGTTGTTTTATGCTGTATTTTTCTTCTGCCTCTTAATGCTAAGAGGCACATCTTTATAAGCCACTGGATTATTTGCTAATGCAACGCTTTCATTGTATTTTAAGTGGGAAGAAAATCTATTTGTTGTGGGATTTTATTTTTCATAGTATTTTTCCATGGATGTTGCATCTGTGTGGGTACCTTTCATCTAATACAATATTAGCATTCATGATGGGGCTGACTGCTTCCTTGATATTCACTTGAAGCTGGAGAACAAAGTAGGAAAGAGTAAGAGAAAGACAATAGAAACAGAAAAGTCTTGCATATATGTGACCATTACTTGTCTAGCAGCAGCATTATTATGTCCCCCAAAACCTCTTTCTCTGTTTGCGATTCACTCTTGTTTTGATGTTTTGTGGCTCAGTGGACACTTAAAATAATTATTGTTATTTTTTCATTTTGCTCGTACAGCAAAAATGTGCTGGCAGTCTCACAGATTCAGTGGTCTCATTCACTTATAGTTCCAGAAGTGGAATTATCAGAAAATATTTTTTAGGACATTGTGCAGTGACCCAAATAGCACACACAGAAGGGATGCGAGTAAAGGTAAAATATTTTATGCATTTATTTTGGCATCCAGAAAAATATAAATCATTGTCCTGTTATTAAAGTGGTCATTAGGAAGAAATTGAGAGCTTCTTGGTGGCACAGTTGATAAATTCTTAAAATTTAGGATGTTAAAAGAGTGTGACAGTGTTAACAAATTGTAACTGATTGATTTTCAAGAAATATTCTATGATGTCAGGTATCACCATATATTCACATTATGGAAGACTTCCTACAAAATGAATAAATAATAATAGCCCGTACACAAGGGATCACAATAAAAGCATTTGTGTTTAGTTTCAAAATGCACTAAAGAGCTAAAATTAAACACGTGCTTCCCCTCTCTCAGCTGATTCATCTCAATCTTCAATGGGGAAGCAGAAGCACATCTGTACGTGACACATTAAAACACAGAAATTGAGACTATTGATAAAACATGATTTTAGGGTAACTTCTGTTTGCGTTTAGTCTGCTCCTTGGAGATGAACGAGTTGTTATTAACCACATGTTCAAAACCATGTTAATCTGCCTTCCTTTCATGGCTCGGAAGACGAGTCTTGGAGAGCATGAAGGGTTACTAGGGGAAAGAGACAATTTAACATGAAACCTGCAGCGATGTGCTGTAGTCCTTAAACAAAAGAGACACCTTCCTTCGTGGCAGGGAAGGATTCCTTGCTGAATTCTGAAGTTTTAAGAGTGGACAATTGGGATTTAATTCACGCAAAGACACAGCGCACCAGAAGGTGGGGTCTTCAGCAGAGCCCTGTTTTCCACCAGGAGGGTTGGGGAGAACTTGGTTTTGTCGGGACAAATTAAAACCTATGAAAATGTTGGGTATTTTCCCCACTAACTTTTGAGTGTTAGAGAGCACGAGGCAGAAAGTCGAAACGCCTTGTGAGCAGCCGCCCGTTGTTTGGGACCCTCCCAGCCACCGAGTGGCAGGGAGATGTGTGGCTCCGATGAGCTCTTTGTTAAGGGCCAGAAAACAGGCATGCCAGGTAGCAGGGCACCAATTCTTGGCAGGCTGGCATGATTCAGACACCAGGAAGGATTATCGAGACTATACGCTATTTCTTCCTCCATTTTAACTCCTTTCAGCTCCCGTTAACGAGCAAAAGCAGCTCGTTTCCAGCTTCCAGAGCTCTCCTTGTGTCAGGCTCCAAAGCAATTTCTTTTGCAAAGGTCATGATGGAACCTCAGAGAGGTTAAGTGCCTTTCCCAGGGCTGGAGGGTGACAGCAATCAGGGCTATGGGGAGCGATGACGAAGATAGGTCACGCAGCAAAACAATTGCAAGTCAGGAAAGGAATCTGGGCCATGGGGTGCTCAGACCCCTGCACAGCCGGACGTATGCTCACCACGGTGGGAATAAGAAGAGGACATTGTTTCTTCAAATGTCTTGGGCCTGAATGTTTATCAACACGGAGCCATCTTCAGATTTTTTCAAAACACGGTCAAGTCCAGGGCTTTCCTGGAACTCCGAAGGAGTTCATAAAAAGCAGTGAAGACTAACGAGCCTTTGGTAGGCTTGAACTCTTTATTTCAGTGTTACAGGATGGACGTCTGCAAATCAAAATAATTTGAAAAAATCACAGATCCTGCCTTTATCCAGAAAAAAAAAATCATCATGTAACAAAAAAATGAATAATCTGAGAACACATCCACCAGAAAGACATCGTTATCCAGACTCCTCTAGGAAAGTATGAAAAAAGATGAGATCAAAGGTAGCTTTAAGCTACCAACTGCTTTAAGCCATGTTTATATGTAACATTTTTCATGCATTCTGCTTTTAAAAGTAGATTAGGATTGGAAATGATTCAAAAACTTTTTCAAAATGAGCAAGAGCCCTCTGAATGGGGATGCAGCTTTAGGAATACCAACACCAGAATGAGGAAATTCACAGAAAGAGGTTCAGACGCAGATGAAGGGCTGTAAGGGAAGCTGTTGTAAAGCCCTTGCAAGTTAAAGATGTTCGGGAAGACATCCAGACATCCAGACATCTGGACACAGGGAGTTGCTTGTGTCACACGAGAACCTCAGCCACGAATAGAGGGAACCAGCAAGGACAGACCAAGGAAAAGGTGACTTAAGCTGAGCTTCTGGCAAAGAGAAATAAAAAGAGTCTCAGTGTAAAATCTCTTATTCCTTTTGTATTACATTTTGGGTGCAACTTATCTTTTAGTCTGGCTTTTCCTTTTTTTCCTATCATGTCACGAGAATGCTCTTATTTAATGTGTTAAGGTAAGCCTGGGAAAACTAGGGTCCTCAACCTCTGCGTGGAGCCCAGACGCGTGGAATGAAGCAAATGGAACCTGCCAGCAGCTCCTTGAGGCTAAGAGTCACTGGACTTTTCTAACTTCTACAGCTGTCACAGAGGTTCATCAGTGGCCCCATTTCACTAGAAGGTTCAGGTGTGTTAGATTATCCACAGGGAGTGCCTTAGAGCTTATCTGCAGACCTCATGCAGGCAGTTTGGGTTTCTTTGTTGGGTAGGAGAGAGAAAGAGGCAACAGAGGATGACATCTGCTTGCATGGGGGTTATGCTTCCCCAACTATTTTTGACTAGCAAAGCTCTCCTTGCACCATTTGAGAAGGATGAAGGGAATGTGTTCCAGTGCAGAACAGATCCTAAGGAATGGCGAGTGTGTTTGCATCCAAAATACACTCGAAATGCAACATCCCAGACCTACTGTTCAAAGAAGATGTTATAGGTCCTGCCTCAGCCCACCTCCTGAGCACACGCTTTGCTTTGAGTCCAACTGAAATCAATGCCCCTTTGAAGTGTACTTTCCTACATTTCCAAGCAGCACAAGGGAGGTACTGAAAGGTTAACCTAAGATTATGGCACTATAAGCTATAAATTTTAAACTTTGATCTATAGCCTTTCCATCAGCAGCTGTATAGATGGGTAAATTCCTTTTGATGCCTATAACCGTGTTGCAGCACACCAACATTTAGAAATTGCACCTCCTGATTCATTGCTCGAGTGAATGTCTCTTGTTGCAACACAAGCCACAAAGGAGCTTCTGCAGACCTGTGGCCGGTTCAAGGACTGCTCTGGTCAAAGCAATTCTGCTGCTGTTGGTGTCAGGAAAGAACTTAGTCACTATGTGGCACAGCAGCAATGGGCAGGTGGGAAGACACCTGGGTGAAGATGGCATTACTTGGACTGCTGGAATGGAGGTGTATAACACCAAAAAGCTTCAGGGGAAAGCAAACTGGAGCCTGGCTCCAGCACGGGGATGCTTCACCCTGCTGTGCCTTCAGCTTTATGGTCTGGCATCACTCGTGAGCGAGTTGGCAGTACCACTGACCTGGCCCTGTCTGGTCGTGGGGGTCATGAAACATCAGGACAAAATCATCCTGAGTGTTTGCTTTTGCGTTGCCCGGCAAAGCGCATCCTTCACTTTCTGTCAGCCCTGACTCTCCTCCAGAGCTCTGACTTTCTAGGTTTCTCGTCCCCTTGAACATCTGTGTTTCAGCTGTTTTTCCCCTAGATGTATTATGTTTCATTTTCGGAGTGAATGTCACTTTGTTATTTTTCAGCTGGTACATGCAGACTCTTTCTATCCCCACTGGTGTTGGCAACAGTATTGTCTGTGAATCGTAATAAAATGTAGTGCAGACTATCAAAGATAAGCACTCGGGTTTTTAGGAAGCGCTGAGCTAACGAAAGGGGAAGGCAAAAACCCTGCCCGCAGCCCCGGGGATGGCTCCAGACTCTGGTGGCACAGAGAGCGTTTGAGCTTACTCCTGATCTGCAAGGATAAAGTTTTCATCTGCTTGAAAAGAAAACAGCAGTGACAGTAACCCCCCAACCTCAACTGTTTGTATAAATGTACGGCAGTAAAGATGAAAAACGATACGGATGGAAGAGGAAAACCCATCCCTCTTAAAAGTGCAATTGGCATTTCAGAGGCTGCTTTTGCTTTTAATTTGTGGGTTTGGGAAATGAATGTTAGTTGACGTTACAAAAGATGACTTGTGCTGAGTTGGCAAGTTCGGTGGTGTGCAGAGGAGCGGAGTGAGAAACAAGCGCTGCCTGAAGGAGGCAGACGCTCAGCCTGGCATTGCTCCGGGCACCCAGAGCTCACCTTTAAACCAGACATGAGCCCTGGGCTCTCCCTGAGGCCACCAGGATTTTTCTAGCATGTGCTCAGATTTGGGGGACTGACTGGAGGTTGGCTGGGGCATATTAATAGGGGCAGTTTCAGACTGTACCCTGGTTACCTTGTCTGTGCATACTTCGGGGTCTTGCCTGCTGACAGCCTGGGTCTGGCATTCCCTCCACATGGGAATTCTCTTTTCCCCTTGGAGAGGGCTGTTTTCCCCAACTCCAATTCAATGCACATCTGCCTGTCCTGACTATCCCTTAGCCATTATAAACAGTGACAAAAGGGTGGTTTTTAAAACAGCACTGGTGTATCTCTTTAAAAAAAAATTCCTTCTTCCCTCCTCTCCTCACCTTTCCCATCTCTTTCTTTGCTGGCTTCAGGGTGAACGGTCAAGGGCAAACTCGATTTCACAGGCTTGGTATTATGTATGGTAGGCTGGAGAGCAACAGCTTTCTGAAGCAAGTACAAATATGGAAGGTCTTGTGGGAAAAGAAAGGAGAGTGCACTTACAGCGAAAAGGAAAGCCAGGGTAAATGAAAAATAAAACACTGAGGGTGATTTCCTTATGGCTGGTGAGTACTTGTTTAGTTCAGGACAAAAGGTATTATTGTGAAATGCGTTAGCTAGCGTGTTCTGACTGCTACCTCTTAACATTCATATTAAAGAATATTTTTAATTTTAATATATTATCATCTATTTAAAGGTACGGCTCAGACTGAAGTGAACGGTAATGAGGAGCTAACTTTGCTCTACCTGGCTAACCTGTGCTAAAATAGCTTTCCTTGTCTAGATTAAGGGCACAGGTCCATGACTGCAAGCAGTTGTAGTAGCTGATCAAGTTGCCCCTCATCAGCTGATCTGAAGCACTGGTTGAGTGCCTGCCCTTAGCTCATCAAGACATTGAACTCACATGATTTCCCAAAAGGGACCCTCATGGAAAATCTGAGCCACAGTTTATGTTAAGACATGTAAGACAAATAGTTGCTGTGGCCCTGGTAGGCACTTTCAGCAGAGGATCTGCCTAACTTTTGCGCCGCAAGTACGTCCCTTCATGCCACGAGGTCTGGGATCTGGATCACTCATCGGTTCTTTGATCCTTTAAGAGCCACAGCACCTACATGAGGCACTGCTGATAGCCAGTCTGAATAAAGCCCCTTTCTCTATCTAATCTGACCAGGCTGATGTAATGCACGATATGAGCCAGCATCTTCACGAGATAGGAATCTAGGAGCTGCTTATGTGGCTAAGCCTTATACCAGACACTGCCCAGTAACGTTGACTGGATGGGGGAATTAACTAGAGGAACAGTCAAGGCTCTTTGATTAAGGGATTGCATCAATTGTCATAAGATATGTTTGCAATAAAGATCTGTGGTTCCTGCTAGTAGGTCGGTATCAGTTGTGGCTAAGAACACTATCTTGCCATCTGTTCTTGGCAGGAATTGTACAATCCTTTCTTTCAAGTCGCAGATATTATTACACTTACTCAGCCTTTGTCAGCTCAGGACTTGACCATTATAATGCTCCCTGCAGGATGCTGCTCGCTGCAGCTTTCTGGAAAAAGAAGCTAGATCAGTATACAGCTGCTTGCTTATTCAGTAGCATTTCATATCACAAATGTCTTACGCATCTGCCTTATCGTCTGTCCCAGCTATTCATTTGTGGGTGTGGCTGGAGGCATTGCTTTGAATCTATACAATGCCGTGGGTGCACACAACAACTATGCTAAAGGAACATTAGGCTACAAAGTGGGGTACACCTGGGAAACATTGTTATGAAAGTGGACTGTGAAATTTCTAGTTTAGAGGCTTCGCAAGAAGTCCCTGGACTTCGTTAACTGTATGATCAAGGAGTATTCACACCTCCCATTTTAGGCTACGTGGGCACAACCTCTTCCCACCAACTAGATTTCTAGCTCCTTCTTCTGAATTGCCCTGAAGCCAGATTGTTGTGATATCCTCCAGTCACTGTGAATACGGTGTGTCCCCACCCATCACAAGCCCTTGCTTCTTTCCTTGCACAGTAAGGATGATGCCCCCCACGTGAGCAGCTGTTCAATATCTTGTTTTTCATCATTATTCACTGCGTAGCCCAGTGTCCCGTTGACCACACGTTATCCAAGCCTTTCTCAGAGGCAAATTTGTTCCTTTCCTCACGGTCCCTTCTATGCCACTCATCACCACTATGGGTTTATTAATCAATTTATTCTTATAGCCTCATTTGTGGGGGAGACGATGGGTTTATCTTCACCTTGCCTGAATGCGGTTGCTAAATTCTCCAAGGGTCTCACCTGCTTTAAGCACCTTCACCCTTTCACAAGCCCTCATGTACCAAACACACTGCAGAGCCATCATCCATGCAGGCTGGATCAGGCTCAGGGCCGCAGGTCTTTCCTCACTGCCACCATGCCTTGCTGCTGGTGGCCAGGGTGGCTCTCAGTGCATGAATGGGTGACATGGCATCTTTCTCTCCTGGCCTTTCAACATTCCCCTGCCTGCTGCCCAGGCTGCCTGGAGAAGGAGGTGCCAACCTCAAAGGAAGAGGAAATAAGCACCAGCACAAAGATGGGAGGTCATGAGGAAAGTATCAGAGGACCAGGAGCCTTGCAAGGAGAGGAAGGGAGAGAGGAACAGAGACTGTGACTGGCGTAAGGCCACTGGCTGTGCGGGCTGGGGTGCTGCAGAGACTGCACCAAGGACTGGGAGGAGAGGCCGGGTGAAGCTCACAGGTTGGAAAATCAGAACAGCAGGAAAGATTAGGAGACTAGGACAAGAAGCCAGGGATAAGAAAAGAAACAGAGCAGAGAATGGGAGAAGCTGGAGCATGTTCTCCACATTGGTCTTGGACAAAACCCATCCTGGCACTCCTCTGTTGGCAAGAAACAGCCATGAAACTCATCCACAAACTGTGCTATCAGCCTCATTTTCTTGCTGGTCCAAGGATTGGATGGCAACCTATTGGTGCTATCAATTACTCCCTCAGATCAAGTGTCTGAGTCACTTCAAGTCTTGGAGGATCAATCTACCCCAAACCACATCTAACCCACTGGCTTTTCAAGGCAGATCTTACTTGTGGAGACAACGTAGAAGCTAAAATTCAATTCACAGTGGAAAATCTATGGCCATACTAAGTGTCATGTTTTCCCAGGTAGCCTTCATGTAAGTTGTAGCAGCAATGAACATGTAGCTCCTCTGTGTACGCAGTTACAACTGTGTGAGGAAATCACACAGTCTCTTTGCACAGCCCGTTAGCTGCATAGCTGGCCTTTTGTACACAAAATCTCTGATTCAGCAAGTTCTTTAATCATGTGTCCCACTTTAAGCATGTCTCTGAAAATCAGGCCTTATGTCAGGTATCTCGGAAAAAAATCAATTTTTGCAGCTATTTGCAGCTTTTTCTGTCATTTTAGCTCTTTTGTTGGATTTATCTGAAATTCTCTGCCTGAAGCAGAACATCAAGCAAACATACAAGTTCATATAAATTATTATGTTTGTCAAACAGTTATTTTTTTATGGATTAAAGTGCCACTATCGTTATTTTCCACTTTTCTGAATTATTAACCCACAAGAAAGGACTACCACTGTAAAAAAACTGCTGGGTTTTTACCTCCTTTTGGTTAGCGGGACTAAAACTAGACACCAGAAAAAGCCACATTTTATGGGATCTATCTACCTCTTTGTCTTCTCTCAAGCTCCATAAGGTGTATGGGCATACCACATAGTTTCACAAGCTGATTTGCACTTTTCAAGCACGCTAAATTGGCATGATCCCACACAGCCTATCGTGCACTACGTCCAACCACATGGTAAGAAATGTGCCCAACTAACAGTTTTATATCTAGGTCACGTGTGCAGTACAAGGCTAATGCTGTCTGCTGAGAAATGGAAAAAATTATCTGTATTATTAAAATCTACCAGTTTTCCTATGCATTTAGTGATAATATTTTTTGACTAGAGTTATCGAAAACGCATCTTGCCCTCCTACTCCTTGTTATGTGCATTAGAGTCTTCATTGCTGGCTTCCCCAGAGATGACTGATAGTACCTGGGTATGAGAGAGCACATTCCCAGGTCTCGGATGGTTTTTGAAGGCAGCCAGCGTGTGGCTCCCCTGGTGACTCTCAGAGGATGCGTATGCCAGCTGTGATGGAAGGAAACGATGACCTCTCTTTTTGTCTTCAGAAACTTTACAGGTCTGTCCATGGAAAGCCAATTTGGGAATCAAATAACCTTTGCGTTTTCTAGGCTGCAGCCTGAATAGGCAGAGAAGGAGGAAACCACTGTCAATAAATACAAAGCTAAAAATAGGCAGCCCAAAAGCCTCAGCAGAGCTCTGGAAAAATTCTGAAGGTGGAAGTAAGAGTTATTTATAAGGTTGGGAATTGAGAGGGGAGAAAGAGGTCAGTAGAAGACTTTATTTACATAGTTTGGGTTCCAGAAATTACTTTCCAGTGCACACAGCATCATTAGGAAGTGTTTCTTCTCGAGTCCTGAGTCCTAGATACTTTTTGTGCCTATACAATGTGCTGTGCTGTGCCAGGAAGCAGATTTCTGGACGTTCCCGGGATGCAGGAGGGACAGGACTTGGGAACTGCAGCTCCACTTTTCAGAGCAGAGATTTTTACTTGGAGATATGTGGTGCGTGAAAGCACCGTTTGTAGTCTGAAAGCAGGTTAAGCCGCCTCTGTAGGCATGGTCCCAAATGGTAGGCAAGTAGATAGATAGATAGATAGATAGATAGATAGATAGATAGATAGATAGATAGATAGATAGATAGATAGATAGATGCATGCCTGGGGTGGAGTCATCTTCTTTAACCTGAACTGCAAAGAAGTGAGTTTTCTAAGTCAGTTATCTAGGGTGCATCCAGACTTGTGCACGTTGGCAGGTGAGCTTTGATGATTAACATTGACTTAGGCCATATGCACTTAAGCGAGTAGCGCAGGGAGGGAGAAGGAGTGCTGAAAAACTTGACGTTTACACTGTACACACTGGTCTCGCTCTACTCTCATCCCATTAACACACCAGATGTGTCCCTAGGGCACATCTTTTGGTTTAGTTTCATCCGCAAGGGATCCAGCTGATGCCTCCAAAACCACTCCGTGATGAGAAAAACAGCATGGAAAGTGGGGATGTCTGGGGGATGCATTTCAGAAGCACTCTCCCAGTGCAAACAAAAACTCTGTTGTAGACACATCCTTAGATTAATATTTTTTATACACCTAAAATAACTACCACGATACCTGTCCCTCAGTCTGAGGAGTCCAGTGCAAATGTGAAGTCTGAGAAGTCTGAGACAAAAACAAGAAGATCCACCTCATTTACACTTCTTAAATTTGAAAAACGCATAGGTTTTCACCTCACATTTTCAAAGAAAATAGATGGAATGGTTATTTCACAAGAGATCACGTATATTTTTTCTATCTTTACTCTTATGGGTAAGTAATATATGTGGCTATTTCACTTGGGGCAGATAACCAGCACGAAAAAATTCTGCATTATAACAACTGTTACAATTTTATTTAATGAGAAGTCTTGGGCAAGCTTAATAACAGATGGATCTCCTAGCCTAATGTAATGTAATAGAATATAAATGACCAGTAAGTGTGTATTTAAATATCTTCTCTTGGGTGTATTTTAAATTGGCTTTTTACATTCATTATGAGTTTAATTGCTACTGAATTTCATGAGGAATTTAATCTACTTTGCCATAGATGAGAAAGAAGGACAACAGTTATGCAGTGCCCTGCCTGGTGGTTTGAGTGGACCTCCCTGGTAGTGGAAGGATACCTCTGAGAAGTTGCCTGTGCAGAACATCAGAAGGAGATGTTGGGACAACCAGCTTCTTTCCCAGCTCCTCAACAAAATCATCACCAGCATCCCACAGAGGGGCAGTAACATTTCAGTGACCTGATTTACTGCTTGACCCCACAAACTATTGCACCAGCACAATGGTGGCGTGGAGGTGGGAATGAGCAGCTGGGGCAGAAATCACTTAAATCAGCTTTGCTGCACGAGGAAACGAGTAAGCGAAGGAGCAATGAGATGGGAATGTCTCTTGCTGAGGCTGGAGCTTGAAAAGCAGCAGTAGTCCTTCAGCAGCTAATTTAACAGTTGTCTTGCATATCAAAAGGACCCACTGACTTTTGGAGTGCACAGAATAAATAATTGATACCTCGTGAAGGGGACCATGGGGTCTCAGCAGTCAAGTTGATGGGAATTAGCCTCATTGGAGGGGATGTTTGCAAGGCCAGACCATATACAATTCTGATCCTAAGTGATTTGGCTGTGACATAATGCAGAAGCTAATGACATGTCAATATTTTGTTATACCATTTTACTCTCTGCTCTTCATTAAACCCTTTCACAGTGTCTGAAAAATTGTTTTTTTTTCCCAGTCACCGCTGCACTCGTTGGAGCCCTCTGTCCCAAGCAGCCTGGTTACAAGGCTCACGCTTGGGGTCTCCCGATTTTCCTGCTGGAACAAAGCAGCTCTCCAGAAAGTGTTTGAGCAGGCAAGATGGAGCTAGCAAAGGCCATCTCCAGCTACACTGTGAAGCTTCTTGGATGTTACAGTGTTGGGAGTGAAAAGAGTGAAATTCTTTTTAAAAATAGAGGATCAGGCTTTTAAGGGGTAGGATCCTGCAAATGGCACCTCAGACACAGGATGGGTTCAGTGGCACTGATTGGTTTGCAGGTAAGGTCATGCCTGTGGAGGGGAAGACTGGTTGTACGGCCGGCCGTTGCGCAGGAGAGCCTGTATCACAGAGGCTTCGTTTGTGTTAGCCTGGGGACAAATGCTTCACTAAGAGAAAATCCCATCTCAAACTCTTTGGCCAGAGTCAGCGCCTCGCCGCTCGACTTGGAGCCCAGATGAGGTATGGTAAATAATCTGTGAGTACAACACAAAGTGCAGGGAACAGCTGCGAACCAGTAAGGCGGTGAGGGAGGCGGGTCTACAAAATGGCTGCGTATCTCGCTCTGAGTCTTCACTCCCATGCTCTGCATCTATCTGCAGGCACCTAAAATTTAGATGAGAGATTTTGCTGGACACCAGAGCCAGCTGCAAAACAGAGTCCAGCAGAAGTAAATCTGCAGCCCCCTATCCTTATCAGCTCTCTCTGCGTCAGAAAAAGGAGACAAAACAAAGTTTTAGTTTCTCAGGGACAGATTATTAGACAGGTCTAATACTCAGGAGCTCCTGAGTATCACAGTGAAGACTGCTGAGACCAAACCTCCCAGGGACAGAGGGCAAAAGTGCCCTCCATCACCAGTTCAGGGAACTGAAAGCACACAGCACCTCTTGTTCTCAAGGGTGCAAGCCCTCTGAATGCAGCCAACCCCCAGCTATGGCCCCACCCTGCGGCTCTTCCCCAAAAAAAACATCCCAGGTCACCAGCTCCACTTGGGACTGGCCCTGAGCGTGCCCCAAAGCCTGGCCCTGCATGCCATGCATGCCTGCGGGGGGGGGGAAACCAGGGTCAAGCCTAACCCATTAACTGCTAATGGACACACTGGCAAGGGAGGGGGTTGTTTTTTGGCTTCCTCCTGAGAGGCAGCATAAGGTAACGAGATATGAAGACAAAGGTGACAAGGTCATTCCTGCTTTCGGCAGCCCCAGGTGGCAGCCCTTTCCACTGCTGCTGGGTCACCGCCTTTGCCGACCGACCGACTGACCGGGGAGCCGGGTGACGCTGCCGCACTTGCCCCATGTCAATCAGGGACGGGACAGGGAAAGGCCACGCGCTGGTTCACGCCGGCCCCAAAGCCAGGCTGTGCTGCACATCGCCTTTGGTAGCACTTGGGAAGTGCCTTGGGAAGAGTTTGGAGAAGCTGATGTTTTGGAAATAGGGAGGTCTACTTAAAAAATGGTACCATAGATGGGACCTGGGTAGGCTCTGCAAGACTTAAACCTGTGGAAATTGCCACTTTGCAGTCTGTACTGCTTTCAAAATCCTGGAGCTAAGGTCAGAGGTGGTGTTAGCAGTAATGTAGGTTACCTCATGTTTGGCTGAGATAAACAAATGATTGGGAAACTGTGACCTTATTAATGGGCAAGACCATTTTACCAAAGTTTCTGGGAATCTAAATGCTGCCAGTGAATATAACCTCCCAAAACACGCCTGTATTCTTCCCTGTCCAGGCGAAGAACTTAAAAAAAGGACACTGGGAGATAAAGTGACTTATTGAATGTCATACAAAAGACCCACTGCCTTGCTTTTGGCATTCAAGTCAGGTACACATGTTGGGAGCACTCTCACTCCCCATTCCTTATGTTTTCTGAGATGAACACCCCCAAAGGCTGAGCCCTCTGGAGGTCCTTGTCTCTCCCCTTTTATTGCAGAGAGCACCTTATCTGGGTACATGGGAGGAACTGGAGACAACTGACCCCCTCCTAAGACACTGTCCAATACCCCTATAATGATATTAATCTCCATTCCCAACTGGGCTATTCTGTCTGGGATCAGGATTTAGCCTGTGACAGAGCATGTTTGCATTTCATAATCTGCCTCTGAATTCTAACAATAATCCACCATAACCGCTGTAATAGACTCTTCAAATTAAAATGCTGTTTAACAGGAAAATGAAGTTCTAGAAATGTATTGCAAAATTAGAATTACCCACAAAATAAAATAATTTTGACATGACATATCTGGCTGTAAATTTGCCTTGCAACAGAAATATTCATAATTACAGTAATTTGCAGCTCAGCCTCTTACTGTAGTTATATGATCCCGTAATTGCTGAGTTGTCTGCAAAGTGCTGGTTGTGCTAGATAAACCAGTTTGCTGCTTTAAAGGAATAGACTGTGAGCCAGCTCCAGTGCTTCCTGAAGCCATGGAAGACTTCCCAGAGACTACAGTGAGCAGCGGGCTGGACCCTGAGCTGGAAGGGAGGATATCCAGACTCCTGCAGAACAATGCGTTCAGAAGTGTGAAATACAGGGATGAAGACAGATATTGGTTAAAATTGAGTAAATCAGCCTCTACTATAAATGACTGCATCTTAACTGAGTAGTTCTGGGTTTATACTAATACAGACAGAGAATACTCTGGTTGACATCATGGATAAACCTCTGGCCTGTAGTTAGGATAAAAAGTTGTTTGATTTCCTCAAATTCAGAATTGTTCCCTTCCTAGGAACTGGAATTAGGCGAGGTATAATTCAATAAATACTACTTCTAGCTTTGAATTAATATACCCCCTCCAAAAGAATATTGAATATTTGGGCTCCGCTATAATTACTGACCTTGGGAAGAAAGTTGGTTTCTGCTGATGAAATGGCATAACCCATGGAGCTATGTTCTTAATAACATCAGTGAGCAAAGAACTTGTATAGGAAATGAGAACCTGAGGTTCAGGTCCTTGATCGCAAGGCAGCATCTGCATTTAATGTTGGGTAAAACACAAAACCAGTCCTAAGATCCTCTGTTCCTAAACCCTGAGCCTTCAAAGCTATCCTACAGCCTGTCCTACCATCTTGCTTCCATGAACCTATGTTGCAGAGTGGTTTATATTCAGCAAGAACAGAGACTGCACCACCTACAGAGCTACAGTTGTCTCCTGGGATGTGGACACTATGGATTTGGACTACTCTAGATTGAGGTGCAAAGATATTTTCCACCTCCTAAGAAAGTCCTCTTACAACCAAGCTGTCAGAGACAAGCTGTGCTGCGTGGTCAGACAGTACATAATGCTGGTGGGACCATAAATAACAGATAATTTGGGGTTTTTTTTTACAACAAATGAAAAATGGGTGTTTTTTGAATAATGAATACTACTATGTAAGCTGGTTTTCTCCTGGTATGTAAAATAAATGTTACACTCCATCTCATATTTTATGACACTAGATAGAAAGAGAGAAACTTGCAACAGATACATTTCTATATTTATGTCAATATTATAGCCATGCTTGTTCAGTTATCTTTATTGAGTACAGTGTTTGAACAATAACTCCTCTATTATCTACTGTATTTTGGTAATGATCACCCACTTATGAAGCACTCATTGCAGCCACCAGCATGAGCTTTTTTCAATAAAATTCTGCGACCAAGGTTGGCCAAGTACCAACCTAATTCAGCTAAGAGCCATATGCAGTAAGAACTTGCTGCTGTGCCTGGGGAAGAAGCAATAACAAGCTAATTTATCTAAGAGCTTAGGAGAGCGCAAAAAAGGCCCAGTGTTGTAACGCCTGTTAGCAGCCTGAATCCTGCTGCTGATGGGATGTCTGCTTGGAAATGTCCCGGCTGTCTGGGCTCATACGTTATAGCATTTCATTATGTTCGCTGTAACTTAATACCTCCTACAGCGAGCAGGCTCCTAGCACATAAAAACATAACCAGCTTGCGTGGACTCATTGCTATGATGAATCTTGAGTAGTGTGCCACAGTATTTTATGCTACAGGTTTTATGGTACCTGGCTACAAATACTAGTGTTATTAGAAAAATAAAATATGGCCATTTAGCTTGTGTAAATCCTCTCAAAAGACTATTTCAGTACATGACCTCTGGAAGGAGAGTTCAGCCTCACATACTGCACATTTTCCCTTTCAGCAGGCCAAGCAGGGAAGCTGCCAGTCAGGCTTTGCCCCATACGTTTTAGAAGTTTGTTCCTCCTTCTGACCCCATCCCACCAGGCTTTTCTCATCACTTGTATTTAACTAGGTTTTCCGTTGACATAGTTTGACTACAGCACTGACCTTCCTGTCCAGGAAGGAGTCCAACCTCAGAAGCCAACACAGCTTGATCTGTGACTTGGGGTTGCTCATCCCCACTCTGCAATGCATCCCCTTCCTCCCCGATCCACACCTGGAGCTGCTTGCCCTTCTCCTCCCTCATCCCCAGCAACTCCTCACCTCTTCAACGTCAGCCCCATCAGGGGTCAGGTCTGAGATGCTGTGGGTGCATAGGAGGAATATGAGGTGAGATTGTGGTTGCTGCCATGCAAGCAGAAATGGGAGCTGCAGGGACAAATGCTGCTGCTGGAAGGGCCACCTTTATCCCAGCCAGGTTGTCCTCCACATCCCAGTCGCAGCTCCATCAGTCCAGCCCATGCTGTTAGTCTACGGCAGGCACTGTGCAGCTTTCCCTTTAAGTGACAGGCTAGGAGGAAAGAACGAGCAAGCTCTCTTCAGTCTTCAAGCCATCTTCAACCCGCAAGCCCGTGGGCAAATGCCTGTGAATAAGCCTGCACAGTGTTTCTTCTGGAAGTAATGGATCGCAATAGAGGAATATGGGGACCCAGAGTGTTCCTGCAAGCTGCAGCAAGCAAAATTGCCCCTTCTTCCTCCCTGCATGCACACCATACCAAACTAAATGTTGATGCCATTGGTGATCAGAGCAGTCTGTAAGCTAATGGACCGGTAGCCAGAGGTGCACCGCTACCACCTCAACAGAGACACCTTTTGGAGTAGGACTCGATTCAGGTCTCTCTCTATTCTCCATTATTTTTTGTTTCAGGTAGGTCTTTGGGGTGGTGGGAATCCACGTGCTTCTTTTAGGATGATTCCTCCATCCTCTGCCCCATCTCTTTTTTTATTTTGTAACAGCCACCATACCTGCAGTTTTTAATTGCAAGTACCTTTCTCCCACCCGAAGAGCTGTCAGTACTGATTCCTGGTGTCCAACACAGTGCTTCCTATACAGGGAGACACTGGTGCCTGCAGAGCCGGAGCCCACAGACAGGCTCTGCAATAGGTCCCACGATGACCTGCAGCACATGATGCCAAGGGTCCATCTTCTCAGCAGTTTTCTTGGCTGTACTCCAAATCCTGGGTCAAGTTTATGCTTCTCCACAGACAACTAGCAATCATTGCATTACATTATCATCTTGTATCATCTATTTTTTTACCCTCTCTTTAAAAAAAAAAAAAGAAGAAAGAAAAGCTACATGACGAGAGGGTTGTTACATCAATAAGAAAAGCAATAAAAACATGACTTTATGGAGTCTCCTGCCCTGGGCTGTATGTTTGGTAAAGCACCTTTTCAGCCAGTGCCAGGCTGGGATTACAAAGTGTGATAACCAGATGCAGATAATCTGCACATACAACAAGCTGAATAGCTGGACAGTGCAAATTGCATTGATTTTTGTCATACTTAATGAAAGTCATTATTCTGACCTTAACACTTCCTTAACTTTCAAAGCAATGCGTGCTATTTTAGCTCGATGGCCTCCGGGCCCCATACCACTCCCGTTCAAGACAACAGGAATTTTATCATTGATTTCAAAGGGAACAAACTCAGACCAATAGTGTCAATAGCAAGTGCACCATAAGGCTCTTCTCTTGGAAAAATGGACTACCCTAACAGGCTACTTCTGATCATGAAGTGCCAGGGTACGTGTGATGGCACCAAATATTTGCCGTGTGACATCATATGGCGCTGCACGTTTCCTCAGACTTTTCACAGCTAGAGTGGCAGCAAGTAGATGCGCAGCTGGGCTCATTTTCAGGTGTCCCTTTCCTCTAGATGGAAGCCAAAGTCCAGATCTGTTGGCAGTGACTCTGTAAAATGTCGGTAATGCTTATGCTTCTGTGGCCAAAGGTAAATTGAGTCATTCTTTTTAATGAAATGTTCCTTAATTGCCTTTATTCCCCTGAATAGCACAGTAAATAGAATATACATTTCATAAAGAGATTATAGAAAAGGAGAGTTGCCAATATAATTATATAATCTTGCAAATGCTAAACCTGAAATTGCCTTTTGTTTGCTGTTTTACAGCGCATCTTTCTTCGTGCTCTCTATAGCTGACAGAATAGTGTTTGTTTAAAAAAATATGTGACAGAAAATGCCATGGGAAAAAATGTATTGTTAAATCTCAGCCAACCCACAGGAAGGCTCAAGCCGGGACTGTCAACACATACAATCCCAATTCAATGTCTGCTCTTTGCAGCAGAAGAAGGCAGTGAGGAACTAAGCAGAAATTAATTAGAGGACTGAAAAGAAAGAACAGAGCAATTTTTATTTCTCTCTAATCCCAACCCAAATCCAGTTGGCAAATACCTGTCTACTGTACAGGGATGTGGTTTCACATTGTAGTTCCTACCTAGGGAACGCTATAAACTAGCTTATGGTGAAATTACCATTTTTTTGAAGACACAAACAAAACTCCTACTGATTTCAGTGTAGCTAGGCTTTCATTTGATAAGCTTATCTTGTGCTATTTCAGCACTTCAAGAAACCAATATTAGTTGGTTGGGTTTTTTTTCAAAATCACGCATTTCTTGGTCTGCATTTTTCAGGTAACTCATCATGAACACTGTGAACATACGGTGTGGTGATATATATTTCTCAGAGGTGTGGGATGTCATTTTACCACTTGTCCCTTGCCAGAGACATGCTAGATAAGCCAGACAAAAAGACTTTCGTGCACCCCTCCCAGCGTAAAGCAAGACCAGCTCTTAAACTGACCTTTCTGATAGGAGATGTGCCTTGGGACTGTTGAACTGCTCAGGGCTTGAAGGTACCCACAGGCTCTGCCTGCAAGTGCCTCTTTGTTTGGCTCAGTTCCACCAGAGAAAAAAAAAAAGTTGTGCCGCACCCCATCAGATTCACTCAAATTCATTTCGGACACTTTGGACACTGTCCAAATGAAAGCAGCTAGTTTCACTATAGCTAAGCAAGGTTTGCACCTTTGATTATGAGTTGGAAACATTGCTATGGAAGCAAAGCATTAAAAAAACCCCACACCCAGAAACTTAAACTGTGTTTGATAGCTGCCTATGCCCAAGCTGTCACTTAAACTTTCTCTGAAGCATGATGTTAACCACACGACTCTAAGCCAGAACCAGTGAGCAGCTGGTTTCTGAGGTCCTGCTTTGTTTGGTTTCCCAATCTTCCCAGATTGCCATTGCACTCAATACTATCAGGGTTTCACTCTGTGCCAACGAACATTAGAGTTTGCAGGATCCTTTCTTCTATTAAGCTACCAGGAAACCCTGCACTATTTTTTGCAAGCCTTTAAGTACACTTTGAAAGTGGTGTGGATGTGGGATATACAGTGAGTGCCAGGCTTACCTTCTTGCTCCAGAATGAGACTGCCCTTCCCAGATGGCATGACTTGCACGGCGAACTTCTGATAGCGTCATAGCAATGTACACATTGCTTATCACACAGAGAATTACATACAGAGCGTTTTCACAGCCTCTGGATTCATAGGACGCTAGCGCTGGCTTTCCATAGAGACGTTATGATGTTATGGTAGGTGTGGGGCTTGGTGTGTCACCTCCCCACCTACCTTACGTCAGTATTATAAAGTCATCATCGCGTATGCTATTGTATTAGTAATGGCTATACAACCACCCTCCGCAGCTGCTGCTGCGCAGGGTTGCAAGCTGGTCTGCCGCAGGGCTAGGACAGCCTGGTTCCCTGCAGCTGCGTCTCTCCCAGCTGCATCTGCGAAATTTGGGAGAGCTACGACTATAGGGTGTCCATGCAATATCCTTAGTTTCTCTCTCTTTCTCTTACACTCTTCTCTCCATCCTCATGTCATACCAGGACTGAAAGTTACACCTTTTTCCCCTACTTGCACTAAGCTTGTACAAAATAAAGGCGTTTGGGACCTCTATCTTTTTGTCAAATACGGTAGAAATTGCATATCGTGCAGAAATAATTGCTGGGGGTTAGAGAAAAAAAAATGGGAAAAATATGCACTCACAAAAGATGACTATCCAAGTTTCAAATCTTTGGGAAACTAGGTTAAAAAAAGAGTAATACCTTAGACGTGGGGCTTTCTACTATGCGGCTGAACAATAGGAGTAAAATGGTCACAGAACTTTATTTATAGACACAGTGCTAGGACAGTGCTGCTGGGCACCTTGCTGGCAGGGGCACTTGTGCTCTGTAGAAAAAGCCTTTCATCAGTAGGAAGCCGATCTCCATCAGTTCCCTACAGTAACGTTTCTAGGTACTATGCACACTGGAAATAAGAGGCACAGGATTAAATGCTGTTGCCACCAAAACTTGGGTATCGTCATAACCACCTCATTAGCTCCCTGAAGCTATTCAAGTGCCTTTCTGAAAGATGGGGTTTTGCACAAGACGGAACAGAGCACTGCTGGGGCGTGATTTCTTTAGAACCTCTTCCTCAGCTGATCTAAGATGTGTGTTATTCCTGCAAAACTGAATATCATGGGATTTGTTGCCCACACCCTTTGTTTATGCTGTCTTTTCCACTAACGTCTCAGATGAGCAGGTAGCCTGCATAGAGTCTGCTGCCTTTGAACAAGCAGAATCCCTCACTCTGCACAGAATAGGAACTTGTATTTTTTTTTCCTAAATATCCACTTTTTTGTCCACCAGCAATTTAACAACTGCTCATGTGGCTTTCTAACAAACCACTGGCTCAAAGAATATACAAAGAAATAACAACAGAGCAGAGAGACTCCAAGTCCTGTAACACTCTCACGGAGATCTCTGCCAAAGTAGGTCAATGCATTTGCACATCAGTTTTAGCAGAACTGCTGTAAGATTCCTGAGACAGGTAAAAATCTGAAATTGCTTTATTTGTTGCTGTATTTGCAATCTGTTTGGACTTATTTAAAGAAGTGGTTAAAAATATACCAAAACAATTATTATGGCAACTAAGACAATAGTCGTCATGTTAAGAAGAGAAGCAACATGTTCATATGATTATGCAAAGCTCTAAATGATTCCTTCAGTAGGCTGCAAACGTTTCTGATTTAATCCCAGGCGTTTCTCATACTTATTATAATTTTTAGCCTTAAGAATTAACAAATTATGAGAACTTTCAAAAGCCTACAGCGACATTCATCATCATAAAGAAAAAATTAGTTTACCTGGGATATCCTCAAACAGCAGGAGAACAAACAGAAAATTTCTGGGAAGTTTAGTGAAAGATGTGCCAATCCAAATCCTGGTCTGTATCTAGGAGCTATGGCATTTTCTGCATCCTAAACACGCATATGGCTGGATGTAAAGGTTTTGATAAAATCTTATTATACTCCCACCAACATATCATGCAAATTCTTTAGTGCCTTAATTCCTTTGTCTCAAACCAGTATGTTTTCTACAAAGATTCCCAAATTTACTTCTCCTTTACCAGTCTCCTGTAGCTAAATTTAATTCCTGGATTTTCAACTTTGCTAACCAGCTACACCTGATAGCCAATTAGATGTTTTTGAACAGTGTTTTCAGCCAAAGAGCTGGATTTAGGGCTCTGGCATGTAAAAACTCAACCAGGGCATTTGTATCACATGTGATTGCAAGACTTTCCTATAAATAGCTGGGGCAGGAGAGCACCTGTGCTTTTTCCTCCCAGCATTCTGATGGATAGCTTTGTTGGCATCTCTGCAATAGACACTACACTAAATTCAAAAAAGAGGCTGAGTCAGTCCTAAGTAATGGAAAGCATCCAAATTCTCCTTGGCTTTGATTCTAAGGGAGAAAGACATCATTTTCTTGTCTCCTTCCAGATTAAACTCCATTCCATTTTCTGCTGCCCTCAGTGTGCACTCCTGAAAATCCCACAGATGCATTAACATTCAGTCAATGAGATATTTCTAGCAGCTAGACTACTATAATGTTTAGGTTCTTCTGTAGTTGCAAGGCCTTGATTTCAGCCTGCCCTTACAATGTGTAAATTGTCTTTAATTTTGAAAGCCTTGAACAATACCATCTTGACAGCCTGTAATGTCTTTTACTCTTGCTAGTTGTACCATCCTGTCTTTAAGGCTGCCACATTGATCTCCTGTTGTTTCCTGATAGAGGTGGTTGTTTTAAAAAAAGTTATAATCACCATCCCAGTCATGAAGAACCTGGACTTTCATGAGCCCTCATGGAAATTCATGAGGAATTTTTTTCCTTTTCAGAGCAGATTGTTTGGAAATTGCTCAGAATGCAGGTGAAAAAACAATGTTCACATGTTCTTTCTTCCCCCTGTGCATGATAAATTAACCAGCCACAGCTGGTAGAGTATCAACAATTCCACATTCAGGCATTGGGGGAATGGGATGAAGGGAAGGATGGTATATCAGGGGAAGCATGACAAGCAGGTTCAGACTGTGAACATAAACTATATCCGCTAAAGAGACCAGATGTGAACCATCTAACATTGTTGACCTCTTAAACTCTCCTCTTGAAGATTTCATGCTACAGAAAGTACGTGCTATTTTCTTGCTGCCTGAAACCTTTGGTTCAGTTGTCTGCAGACTCAGAAAGATTTGCTGCCTAAGTTTACAGCGGGTCACATTTTCAAGGTTTTCTTTGCAACTTCAAAGGGCAGGAGGGTACATCAGGCTGGAAATGGACAGCCACAACAGCAGAAGCTCTAGACTGTGCAGAGTGCTGGCCCTGTTTGGGTGTAGGCCATTCTGACATACTGCGATATCCGTGACCTAACCTTGTAAGAGGCACCTTGCGTATGCTAACATATGCATTAGCCTGAGCTCAGGATAGTCTCACCAGCCAAGAATTTACTCCATCACTCAAGTGGCTTTAACTATCTCTGTCGAGTTTCACATTACTACTCTGCTGAGAGTCCCCAAGCTGGTTTAATGGTAGCTCATCTACACCTGTGCACACCCACAAGTCATAGACTGCTTGCTACACAATATGGTCAAATGTGTTCAAAAAGCACGCGTTAATTCTCAGTGGCCTTTTTTCTGCTTAAAATTCAGTCCAATTGAAGTAATTTGAGGGGCCTGACCAAATGTAGAGCTCCAAAAGTCCAGGCTGCCTGAGAAATTACAGCTCACCTTAAACCCCATCAAAACAGCCAAGATTGATGGCTGAGCACACCCTGCCAGGTTTGACCAGTTTGTGTTTGTTCACCATATTTCTACCCCAAATTCCTTAGGAAAGGTTTGTGACAGCAGTCTGTATGCAGGCACATGTACATGCACAAACGTGTGTGTAAATTTGCATGTCTATGAATTCCCCTTGCCATCACTATCCATCGCCTACTAATAACTCTGAAGCTCTCAGACACTTCCAGCCAAATCTGACAGCAGAGCAGAGATTTCTAACATGCTTATTTCCTATGGGTCCGTATAAATAGGCAGTTAGTTAACGGATAAAAGCTCTATCAGCGTATCAGTAGTCCTGAGGAAAAGGTCTAAGTCCTATTAGATAACTGAGACTATGTCTACACTCCTACCTTAAATTTTCTAGGACCGTTTTCTGCCATTAAGGGCAGCAGGCAGTGAACAGCCCATGCCATGTACTACTAAATGCTCTTGCCTCCCAAAACAAGGTGGCCAAATGCAAACTACCTGCTGGAAATGGCCTTGGCTTAAGCTCATTCCCAAACTGTGTTCAGGAGCCATTTGGGAGACTTCTAGTAGGCACAGGCCAGCACCGTGCCAAGCACCATTTGTACAATTTGACAGTACAGAGGATGGAATTGAAGCGGCCAGAAATGTTCCTTGTGAGTGTTTGATTTAGTACAGCCACTGGCAGAGAAACTCCACAGCAAAGGGGTTAGCAGCGCCCCATCCATAAGAAAAGCTTGGATCAAGGTCGGTACCATATTAGACAATGGAGAATCCAAGTACGAAGTGCAAACCCCCAGGAAATAGGCCTCATTAAATCTGTTGGTGACAGAATGACTTGTTTAGCTGCTGGCACCTTATTTAGAATTCACTCCCACTGGCAATCCATTTCAGATATGATATAGCAACTCTCAGCCTTGGATGCCAGATGCACGAGTTGTTTCTTTTTTAGCATTCATTTAGCTGCTCATATTTTGTTCTCTAGTTTGTTTGTCTTAGCTGCCACTGTGATTGGTTTTTTGAGACACTGTAATTATGTGCACTTTTATCGCTTAACATGTGAATCAGCTGATTTACCTTATTTGCTATTAGTGGTCATCACTGAGAGTTCAGGCCATGACCTCCAAAGCTAAAACATAAAGATGTTAAAATCTTAAGAATATGAAGTTTGTTAATCAGCAGCTGCAAAGTCTCATCTTCCACAGCACAAACAGAGACAGAGGACAAATGTATCTTAGTATCTGGATACTGGATACCTGGAGACTAGTCTCCTGCAAGAATAAACAGCTGAAAATTGTAGCAATGCTGAGAAGAAGATTAAGATGCTGAGGAGCTGGAAACTTGAATGCTTAGAACTCTGAAAAATGCAAGCTGTAGGCTCCATCTCTTGGGTACCAAAGAATGAAGTCTAACATTCCTGCTGCGATATTATTAACATCTCCTGTTTGTATTTCAGTGGCATCTAGTGACCCAAATCCAAGACTGAGCCATGCAACTGAAAAATGAATACACATGCACTGTGATGTATGATGTGTGTACACTCTTTCCAAGAAGAGAAAGACTCCTGTGAAGGAAACTCTCTTTGCATGTTTTTTTTCTTTATGACAAATACACTTGTTCCACGAACAACAGCAATAATGAAACTTGGTTGCCTACAGACTTTTGTCCCCCATATCTATAAACATTTGGAGAAGAGCAGGCTTCTGTCCTTCCCACTTCATCAACGCTTTTCTCCTCACCAGAACATTGCCCTCTTCAAGCTCTTTGCCCCCAGGGAGGGACAGGCGGTGGCTGGCCAGAGCCTGCAGGCTGGACTGCAATGCCATGGCCATTGCCACCCCAAATGACCATGGGGGATGCCAGTTGTCCCAGGACAGCGGTGTGGTAGGACTTTGTCCTCTCCCAAGCTGGAGAAATGCATGAACTTTAGGGCCAGCATACCTTTGCGATCTCTATCCCAGCCTGAAATCAAAAAACAGGTTTAAAGTTATTCAAGATAGGCTGACAGACAAGCAGACAGACAGCCAGGCAGAACAGTTGTGTAAGCTTTGTTTCCTTAGGAAAGCAGGCTAAAAAAAGAAACAAAATGCAGTATTCACTCATCATTGTCTACAAAAACACTGAAATCAGCTATTTAACACTTTGTAACGAGCGTAATGGCTCAGCAGAGTTATTTATTCTGCTTGACAAACCTGTTTCTAGGCCTCAGAGGATTAGCTGAGAAGCAGCATAACCTTTCTGTGACCCTACCCGAGAAGAAGCTGGTCTAACTGGAAGTCTGAAAGCAGTATTTTGAAGGTGGTGGCAGCTGTGCATAGATGTGCTAGAGCTGATCTAAGCTAAGGGGAAGTTTTACAGAGAAAGAAAATAATCTAAGCATCAGAGAAAGAGTTAAAGAAGAGAAGAAGTGAAAAGTAGGATAGAAGGCAAATGAAGAAAAAAACCCAGCATCAGCACAGCAACAAATGCATTTCAGTGTGCTGAGGAACACGGTATATAATTTAAATGACAGGTTAAAAGTATGTTAGGACAGTCGATAAAAGCTGAACAATGAAGACATTTGTAAAATACAGATTTGGTCTTCCTAAACACTTTTTAAATCAGCATGAAGCATCATCGCCTCCAAATGCAGCGGACACCAGAGCAAAGACAAGCAGGCAATGTCTGCAACATAAAGCCAGGGCTGAACCCACAAATCTGTTTTCATCCACCTGCCAGTGTTTGGTTTGGGAGGTTGTGTTGATGTGGACTGTAGCGAGACATCCAGTTTTGTGAGAAGGAAGACAATAAAAACGGGAAGGAGCTCTCGGCTGTCCGGGTCAGGCCGAACCTGGCTCAGAGCACCCTCAGCTAATGGTATCTGACTGCAGGGGGATGCAGAAGTGTCAATTAGCAGACACTGAAGGGACCGCCAAGCTTCAGTTAGGAAAACAAAATAATTATCCATATAAGTAATACAACGTATATATAATCACATATAAAACCCCCACATATGTAAATATTTACATATATATGTATATGTTTATGTACATACATATATTTATCTATAGAAGGAATGTGATTTTACTCTCCAGCATAATGTTGAGGAGTAAAATCACATTCGTTCCTGCACTGGATAATCATTTGTCACATTAATCCTGGTATCAGGTAAGAGCCTTAAATTACAGATTATTGTCCTTTGCCAGATAAGAGTATTGTATATATTAATGGTAGGAATAATCTTACAGATCATATGAGCCCTCTCTTGATCAGCATGGGATTACTCTCTACAGGCAATTCTTTAGTATTTTACCCTGGCTGAATTTGAGTGTCCCTGTCATTGATTTTCTATCACTTTCTCACAGGCTGCATTTCACTCTTAGTGTCCAATATATCACCAAAACTGTTCTGATGTTCAGTCTAAATATTCTTTTTCTTATGCCATTAGCTCCCATACCTCCCACCTTACTCTAGGTCCCTACTGAGAAACACACGCTCGACATCTAATTACCGCGGGCTCTCCTCGCAGTCAATGGAGAGAAATGAGCAGCTCCAGAGGTTGCAGGTGAAGGTTCCTGTTCTCTATGAGAAATTCTACAGAAACGCTGCTAATTCAGGTATCTCACTGGGGGTGAGCTGAATCTGGGTCTGAAATATCATCCCCTTTCTTTAAATAGTCAGAGGTTATAACCTTGTGATTTAATGCCTCAACCTGCAGACACTTGCAAAATAAATGCACATTATGACTGACACTCCCGCTTTTTCCAACATCACTTTTGTTGCATTTCTCTGGACTACTTCCAGTTCTCCAATATACTTCTAGTACCACAGTGTCCTTAAATTATCACAATTCCTAGGGTATACCAGCAACGGCACCTTTACAAATGTCACCAAACATTAAAACTGTTACTTTGCATCCATTGTATATTCTAAAATAATTTCTAATTTTGTGTTGGCTAAGTGTGTGAACTAAGCAAATGTACTTTTTCTGGAAGTATTAAGTCCGCACATTATTTCCTGGACCTGTCTGGTTTCCACACCACCTCTCATCTTCATGTCTGTGAATTTCATTTGTATCCTATTAACTTCTTCCTCTATGCGTGAAGTTAAAAAAGTACCGTCTCCAGCAGCCCACGCCAACAGGGTGTTAGTTGTTAAAAGTCTTCTCAACAAGGATTCCCCTTTGACCATCCTTGCTAGCTGCTGAGAAGACACCTGTCAATTCGAGAGCAAGTGCTCTCGATGTTTCTGGGCCAGATTTAGCACACATGTTGACCATGATTTGTCTCTTGCTTCCTGCAGATGGTTTAAAAGGGATGACTGAGTCACTGGGGAGACCCTGGGCTGGGGGTGTTAGCTGCGGGAAGCAACTCCCTCGCTTACACCGTCGCTGTAATTTGTCTCGCAGGACAGGCACACTGACATACTGCCCCTTATTCAAGTAGGACGGGCTACTTGATCAGCACAGGCTGAGGTGTGGTTTGACACCATTTCTGCCTTTCCTCGTCTATTATCTAAAAATTCACTAGGCAGCGAGGTGTGGCAAGTAACCCCGATGGGGGTTTTAAACTCTCATCAGTGCTTCCCTGCTGAACTACTAATAAAGGTATTAAGACAGAGCAGAAATAAAGCACTTCCTAATCAATAGAAACATGCTTTTTTTTGTTTGATGCCCTATTTAAAAAAGGGAATTTACTAGTCTCTTACTGACAATGGTTAGAATGCCTTAATGAGTGGCAAAACTGGAAACAAGGTAATGTGGTTTGATCTTAAAGCAGTGAAATATTGCAGGGCTGGCTTTTAACCTAAGACACAAAGCTCCTATCAGAGAAAAAGTTAGCATCTCTCAAAAAATATCAGAGAATACCTGGTCTGGCAGCATATGGAGTAACTCTCTTCTTGATAAGGGCTCAGCACTGTTAGCAAGCAAAGGTCAACATAATCCTGAAGCTCCATAAGACCACACCCTAGCACATACCTCATCTTTTTGTCTTCTGAGCCTACAAATATTTACACATTTAATGTTAAGTTTTTAGGGGTTTAGTGACCAAAAGTTAATAATCAAAGGGACTATTCACATGACTGAAGCTAAGCCTCTAACTATGTGTTTGAACTGTCAGGACTTTGCACATCTTTTGTTCAACTGAAATTGATAAAGGCCATTTTTTTTCTGGTGCTTGAATTGGAAATCCCAAACCTGTTTCCCACTGAATTTTGTCACAAGGACATTTAATTTGACTTTTCAGGGCTTGTCAGTGTATGTGTGCAGAAGCCTAAGTGCCACATACAGTAATTTAAAATGCAGAGATGATCAAAGAGAAGCTGCCTGAAAAATTATAAAGTAGGGAAACAAAACCAAAGACCTCACAGGAGCGGAGGAATTAAACTTACCGTGAATAAGTTTGTGTGTCCTTCAGCAGGAAAATATTAAAGTATAGGTGTTTTTTATTATTGGAGTTATGGAAAAACATACCAAGTGACTACTCATAAAAACTGTGTTTACTTCTGCTGTGCTCATGACCAGTCCGTGCTTGCTTTCAGTAAGCAGTTCAGTTACACTACGACTAATGCATATAAAAAAACAAAGTTTAAGTTTGCTCAAGTACTGTCCAATAGAAAATTCTGGATTTGCGCAAACAAATATTTGCTTCCACAGAATATGTTTTAGATGGGAAGAAAGACTGTTGACACAGTTGAAAGGGAGATGAAAATTATATACACAAGATTCAGACAATTAAATGAATTCAAGAAGGATTTCTTTCTACCCTTCACAACTAGGACAGCTGATCTGCCTTGAGTTACTATGTGATAATATAATGAAAAATATTATGTTGTTGTACTAAGTACTAACTCACTACACATTCTGTTTTTCCAAATAATTCTGCATCTAACAAGCCTGGTGGTTCAGGGGGGTGCGGAAATCCAAAAATCTCTCTACTTATTCCTGGCCTGAGATTTTAAAGATTTGTCAGAACAGACACGTTCACCCCGATCATTCAAGAAAATCACGCGTAAATTGCAGAACTGTTAGACATCATAGGATGCGATATCCCCCGGTGTAGTCAGGGGACATAAAGCGCGTTCTTAAACAAAGCATTTTCCTAAGTGCTTTCCTCTGTCGGGGTTAGGATCACTCAAAAGAAAACAATTCCACACAATCTTTGTGAGTGAGAACTACAAACTAAGAGCTCACATTTCCAACACTATTAAATAGCCCTGTGCAAATGTTTATTATTAATTCATAAAAACTAAAACTAATCTAAAGAACCGGCTGACTTGCTACTTTGCTCACAGATTTTCTAGAGGTAAAAAAGGGAGGGTCTATTTAACTACTGCACCATTTTTCAATTATTTGATCATCTATTTTATTTATCTTCAGCTTAATTATATTATAGCACTTGCCTGACTAATTAAAGATCAAACAGTTAACAATCTAAGACCTGTACTGTACAAACACTTAATTAAGTAAACGATCTCAGACTATAGTGGAACTGCATCCATTACAGCTGTAGGTTGAGGTATCCGAGAAATACTTTCCAGAACTTGCTGCTTCTATAAGATGTGATTTCATCAGTTGAGCACAAATGCAAGTGAAAATGGAGAAGTAGAGGTGAGCAAGCGGTAACAGTGATAAAATCATGGTGGTGTTTTGGCTAGTAATACATCAGTTACAGGCTGGTGGAGGATTTACTTTTAACCCTCGCTCGTAAAATACAGTGCACATAGTCTACACGCCTATAGTCTACGCAGTTTAGAGTGACGATAAAAGCTTCTTTCATAAAATCTGAATCTGAATGCAATCCCCATTAAAAAAAAAAAAAGACTACCTACTTAGCCACATTCCGTGAGTGCAGGTATAATGAATATTTTAAAACTACTTTTCCAGATGATCTAGAAAGATACGATTTTGAGTATATTGGCATTGGAGTAGACCTGACTAGTGTAAAGGAAGCTGATTTTTTTTCAAAAGATTGCTAGAATTGTCATTTTCTGCAGGCATTTAATAAAACCTTGTGAGAAAACTTCCCTTTCCAAAAAGTTCAACATTGTTTCACAAGAATTAAAATAAGGACTGAAAAATGTCTCAGTAGGCGTTCTGGAATCAGTCAGTAAACCCAATCAACCGACTAAGCAGCCAACTAAAAACAAAACAAGAAAGGAAGATCAAGACTTGACTTGAACTTTCTAAGAAAATGCAGAAGCAGAATTACAACTTTTTCAGAGCTGAAAGGTGAGAATTTTCTTATGAATACTTTTCTAAGAAGGAAGAAAAAAATCGCATACACCTTTGCAAATCAACTTGGAGACTACAGTCAGCAATATTAATGAATACAGAAAAGCCTTCTGTCTAAACTAACAACAGCAGCTTCATATAATAAAAAAATCTTTTCATTATAGTTTTTAAAAAATTATTTATGAAGCAGTCACACAGGATTTAAAACACCCAGACTGATTTACCATGATTCTGACTGTCTTGACTAAAACCCCCATAGTATTCCTGTTTGATGACTTTATAATTACTCTGTAGAAAGACATAAACTACTGCATATACTAGGGTGAATGCATACAACTGTGTCACATAGCAAAGGAGCCAAAGAAAGAAAATATTAAAATACTGCTTTTTCTGGTATCCTTAGAGAATGTGTGATGGCAACATGGCTTGTCTGAAGAAATATTACATATATGGAAGGCAGATCTCTAAATATTTACACTGTGAAGATCTTGTTCTCTTGCACTAACCTGAATGATAAGATTTTAAGGCTGAAATAAAGAGTTCTTCCAGACACCCACTCTCCCTACCTGGTAGCAAGGGCTGCTGCATCAAGCCCATCTGTGTGTGCTCATTCGGGAAGCATGTATTTAGGAGATGCAATCCAAGGGGATTCCTCTATTCTGGCAACCCTCCAGCAGTCTTCAGTCTCCAGCTGAGGTAATGACGGGATTGCAGGACCGCCTGCCCTGTAGTCATGAGCAGTGACCGTGGTGAACAAGGTGCTGGATCCAGCCAGTGATGACAAAAGCACCCTGGTTCCAGCTAGTCGACTGATTCAGTTTATTAAAAAACAGCAGGTGGACTTGTTTGGAATAACTGTGGTGTAATTTCACTTACTGTCCACACGTGAAGGTGGTCAATTCTGTTGTGGCTGAATTCTGAAACATTTGGTGTTCTGTAAATGAGGTATATGATTACATTTCTTTTCCCACTTTGAACAACAACTAAATAAAACAATTCGGCAATTAAATTATCAATGTCAATGTTTTAACTTTAATTTCTTAAACCTTGATGGATATGAAAAGGAATTAAAATCTTTGAGAATCCCATTGTCATGCTTAGACTGTCTTACAAAAAATGAAAGAAGTATAAGCATATACGTAATGAAAACTTGTAAGCAAAGAAAAAAATGTGTAACATGACATTCATATTTACCAACAGCATTACAAAATTAATTTCACACATGCTACTTCAGATGTGCTTTGTCTAGTCTAGACCACCATTTGGATTGTTAACTGACCAGTGACCACATCATGCAGATAAGTTAACACTGTTATCTAAATTCCTTTTTATTTCCTTCAGTTTCTCTTTTATAAGAAGAGAATGACTTGGAGTCAATTTAAAGAACTGTTTCACATGCTGTACTGAGAAGTTTATAGCCCCAAAGACTACTGACTTTTCAAAATGAATATAAGTTATTCAGTTAGCATGTGCAAAAATGAACATTTAACCTATTATAATACCACTGGTTTACTTCTTTAGGCTTGTTAATATCTACTGGGTAGACACAAACATTACGGCTCAATCCTTTTTGAGTTACTTCAGCACAGTTTTTTAAGGTTCAAAAAGATTCATCTGTATTCATAGCCTATGTGCTTTAAAAGTAGTTGGACTTTGTTCAAACATTCAAAAAAATCATCTTTGAGCTGGGACTAATCATAGAAGACTTAATTCCTCAAGGAAATTGTTCTGGGAAAGTTATAAGCAGACAGAACAGGAATTTATAATGGAAGTTGGCTTGCAACCTTAGGCTCTCATCTCAAAAACATTTACGCACGCACGTGAGTATCTCATTAAAGACACATATAAGGCTTCAGTGTTGCATCAAGCATCAAGATGTAGACAGATTGTGGGCACCTTTGTGATGCTTCCATGAAATCTGTTGAGGGTTACATAAAGGCTCCTTCCCATAGGGAGCTCATATTCAGGTAGTATGGTCTTCAAGGTGTTCTAGCTGATTATTTTAAAGAATAATACTGTCTTGCTCTCAGAACAGGCAGAATCTTATTTAATTACGTGTCCATCGTTTTGTAGTGTTTGTCACTGTCTGTATACAGGCAGTGTCCTAGAGCCATGGAAGGAGCAAGGGTTGCAAGTCTACCTTTCAGGTACCTGAAGACCTAAGCTGAATGTCTGCATTCCGGACGTGAAAGGAATTAGGCTGCAAAAGGCAGGATCTTCGCAAAGCTCCCCCTGTCCCCACACTGAGTGAGAGCTAGGTAAGCTCAGTTAACAGGGAGAGGCAAGATGGAAGGGTGAAATTCAGGAACAGGCTGCAGAAGCTCCTGCTGCATGTATGACCTTGAATCCTCAGCCTTTTCACAAAATGGAGCTAGAAAAAACAGCTTTTTTAGTACCTCAGTGATTAAACGCCACACACTAAACATGGGAGACTCAAATCTCCTCTCTGCCTGAAGGAACTAACATTTACATCTCCCACAAGAACTCTCTAATGACTCAGCTATATGATATAACACATCGGACTCTCACAATTTCTCTCCCATTAAAGCTCTACTACTCTCCATGTGCTTAAATAGTCACTGCAGCAAACACCAAGCCCTGTTTTTTCCCCCGTGCCCCATTGACTACCTGTCCTAACCCACGGGTTTCATACTCAGGTTACAGAATTAGCCTGAGCCAGTCAAGTCCTGTGAACGCTTTATTATTGGGCCAATTTCGAAGTAGCATTTTGAGACATCTACACCAGCTCATGGGTACCTGTGTTTGGAGATGAGGACGTGCTGTCAGGAGGTGGGAAACGTAGAATCATTGAAGGGTTTGGGTTGGAAAGGAGCTTAAAGATCATCTAGTTCCAGCTGCCCCTGTCACAGGCAGGGACACCTTCCATGAGTCCAGGTTGCTCAAAGCCCCATCCAACCTGGCCTTTGAACACCTCCAGGGATGGGGTGTCATGAACACCTCTCTGGATGGTTGTGCACACCCTACCGCCGGGCTGCTGGAGAAAGAGGGAGAGGGTGCAAACCTGTGTCCGCCTCTGCAGGAAAGCGGGACGTGTAATTTATCACGCTCTGAAAGCGCTCCTGGAGAGGGTCCTGCTGGTGGGAGAGGTGAAGCAATGCCGATGGTACGGATGTGTTGGGCTTGTGGGGCCATGAGATACCTGCCTACCTGCTGGGCACTCGCCGCACCATGCACACCAACAGCCACAAAGACACGAAGGAAAACCTCCTGGTGGACACGCACATGTTGAGCGTCTTCACAGGTCAGATGGTGGTGGCTCCACGATGAGGAGAAGCTCAGTTTGGGATGGGGGAGAGCCAGAGGAGTCCCGCCATGACGGGCACATCGAGGTTATCCACCTGGATCTGAGGAGGGCCACATGGTCTTTCTTCCCCGGCGGGATGCCGGCACCGAAACAGCAAGAGAATGTTGGCGGATTTCACCTCAATTCTGTTTAGTAACTTAAAAATACCTTTGAACAGCATCTTTTTTTTTTTTTTTTTTTTTTTTGNTTTTTTTTTTTTTTTTGAGCAGAGCTTTGGTGCATTTCCTCTGGAGCAGAAGCTCCTCCACACTCATTCACACACACATCGCTTGTGAACGCAGATGAACGATTTCACCTGACCCAGCCGCCTCCGGGCGTCGTTCCCCCTCAGCACCGGCGGTGTCCGTGTGTGTCCCCCCCGCCCACAGCCCCGCGTCCCGCACACTGTCTCGCCGCCTCAGTGCCCGCCCCGGCAACGGGCTCGACGCCCCCTCCCGCCTTGCCGAGGGTGGGTGCCGCGATGGCAGCACCCGGAGGGCCTCCAGTCACCTCCCGGTGCCACCGTCCTCCCTCCCGCCCGGCCGGCTGACCGGGCAGAGCGCCGGGGGCCGCGGCCATTTCGGGGCGTGAGGGGAG